>JAWRVF010001045.1:0-118722 GCA_036785485.1 Physcomitrellopsis africana
TCTGCCACGACAATGAGGTAAGGATTCATACCGCTCCTCTTGAAAAGAAACTGGGCGCTTCAAGAAGTCGACCCATGCATGCACAGCACGAGAGATGCAGACAACAGCCAATCATAGCAACCTAAGAAGCCAAACATGGCGCGAATCAACAACCATTGAAACAACCATACACACCGGACCGTTCGATCTCCTTGTCCAAACTTGTTAACCCTCACAAACAGGCGAACCAGCATGAGAGAGAGAGAAGGAGAAAGAGAGAGAGGGACGATGTAGAAAATCTACGGCTTCAATATGCCCTCAGCAATCCTCCGAGCTGAAAACGTCACCGAATGTAGCGAAAACCCAAAGCTGAAAACTATGCAACGTCGACAACCATCTAAATTGCCAACATGTTGACGATACAGTGCCGGTAAAAGCTTCCCCTTCCTGAGAGGGAACAAATCGATATCAAGTTAATAGTGCAGTGTTGTGCAGTGTTGCAAGGTGGCGGCGGAAGAACGGTGTACAGGGATAGTATCGTATAGAAACAGTAAGTTATATGTACACAAGCGCATGGATATGAACATAATTTGAGGCCTTCACATGGACTCACTTTGTTGCAGCAGGGCCCTGGTGCAACAAAATCCGGGCCTGATTTCCCCCCTAATTTCCGAAACTGCAGGCTCGGGCATTGCCCAGTGGCGAAGGACCTTCTGTTCGTCTTCTCTTCTCTGTCCTGTGAGGAGACCCATTCTGAGAGAGCATGCGAGAAGTACGAGGGGATGTGGGGGAACGTGATGGCACTGCAGACGGTGTGTGCCAGAATGGCCTGACAGTCGGTGAGACCTTCGATTCCTTTCTGTTTCCATTCCCTTGTATTCTCCATGGACTTCATGGACTTGAGAAGATTGGCGGGGGGATGGCCTGCAGCCTGCGGCAGCTTCACAGTTAGAGCTGCAAGCGGAGAGTCCCAGAAGCAGTGAGCACCCCTGCACCTGCAATCCTGCAAGCGGAGGAGTCCCACGTCTGTCCTTGGCTTTCCTCCCTCTCCCCCTCTCTCTCTGTCTGGAGGTCTGGCTGTCTGTCTTTCTGTCTCGAAAGGCTGCCAGCGATGCGTGTGCATTTGTGCCCCCCCTCCCCCGCTTCAGATGGTAGAACGAAGCAATAGGTACCACTGCAAAGAACAATAATAATAATAATAATCATAATGTGTCTAATGCGCATGCCGTAAGTGGAGTTGTAGATGATGCGCGTCATCGGTCACGAGCGCTGCCTCTGTCCCGCGAAGGTGAGGTAGGAAACAACGGTAGCCATATTGGGGACATATTGGGAACCCATTAACATATGAGACCCCGCTCTGTTAAAGCTGGCTTTGCACAGTCGCAGCCCAGTCATATGGAGGCGGATCTCCTGACCAGGCTCCGTCCCCACATTCACACTCCCTCACACCTCGCTCCCCGCACTCACATGACACGACTTTGTTGCGGTAACTCTTCCGCTCTGCAAGGAAATGATCCTGGGACATCGTCGGGACAATCGTGAGGTGTTTTGGTTGGTACGTTCGGGGATTTTGGCCGCTGTTTCTGGGCTCTAGACGTTGCTGGTGACGCAGCCTGGCAGCGGGGTGCTGCAACTGTCATGTCTTCATGGCCGTCGTCAACCTTGGGCAGTGTCTGCGGAGCATGCACCTTCCTACTTTCCGGGCTCCTGGTCCACATGAGCAGCAGCGACTTTCGTTGTGGACCCAGGGGTAACCAATGCTCTCGCTTCTGTTACAAGATTACTGCTTGGGCCACTCCAGCCAATGCCCAGATTCCGGTTTCACCCTCGAGAGATCAGCAAGAAGCTCGTGTGCATGTCCCTCCCTCCATGTACTCCGCAAGCGGCCGGCCTTTATTTACTGGAAGGGGAAATTGCCATTCTGTGCAGGTGTATGTGAAGACAATTCACCTGTGTCGGAGGATTGCTCAAAACGGGCCCCGACAAGACCTCCCGTTTTAAATGGGTGGTGCCCTAGATCACCGTTCCTCAAATAGTGTCAGCAGTTGTCTAAAATCGTGTACAATATCAAAATTGAATCAGCATGCCAGATAATCTTAATTGGTCAAGCCACCCAAGGACAGGAGTGATGTGTGGTCGTGATATTCCTCAGCTAGAATAGTGTCTGTGCCACTTGCAATTTTCCTTAGATCTCCAGTTCTCGCCATTCCCATTTACCGCCCTACAGCAGTTCTTTCCGACATTTCTCTTGGACCTCTACTGAAAGCATTGTTGTACAGTATAAACTTTTCAAGTCTAGTCGTGCAGTTCCTCTATAGTCTCCTCTCTGTGTAGTCTCTCCCAGCACAGGAAAGACACTGAGTGTAACTACAGAGCAGTATTCGTCACCGCTACAGTTAGAGAAGAAGAAGCATCTGACCTGGGCACCTGTCTTCAAAATTCTTGCGAAGTAGAATTAACTCTGAACGATGACAATGACAACTAGCGAAGAAAGGCTTGCTGAATTTCTACACCCCAGCATTACAGCTGCGGTGTCTCCCAATTTATGGTAATGCTGTTACCCGTGTATGCAGCGACATTCCACCACAACCAAGCTGCACCCGACGCACTTTCGCAGTCTAACATTCACTATCAACGGATTAGAATTCCTGGAACTCGGCAACAGGCTACACTTGAAAGGCGTAACCGATCACCTGACAGAGTAGAACAGAGTAGAATATATGTACTACTTCGAGATTAACGAAATATATCCCTGAAGAATGTTCCTTCTGGCTTTACTGAAGGATCTCTGAACTAACTCCGACACACAGTCCTATTTCAATAAGTGTATCACACAGACAACTCCCAATTAGGATAACTCATTAAGTGTGATTATTACTATTATTATGATTATTACTTTGTTTAAACATAACTGGATTTACCTCCTTGCTGTTGTTGATGGTAAGAAGTAGTTTACATATTTTTCTATCTTATTTTTAAGACTGTGGAAGGGGGATAAGTTATATGTGTCTTAGGAGGTGAAATTTTGTTTCACTATATGGCGTTTTTTTGTTTTCTTTTTCTTTTTCTTCCTATTATGCCAAGTTTTGTTTTCTCTGATCTAAAATTTTGGAATTTTTTGGAAATATTTACTTCTTTTAGAGATTGTTTGCAAAAAAAGCCCTTTGTTTTTTACCTACTAGTTTTTTTGTATTGATTATATTGATTATTTTATTTTAGTATCTAACCATAGTTTCTTTATAAACATTTGGCATTGCAATGCTCCTAAATTTTTCAAAAATATTTTCATATCTTTAACTTACAAATTATCTTTGTTTAATATTACTTATTAAAAGATAAAGATAGGCCATGCATCTTGTATAAGTTATTAGAAGTATAATTAATAGAATAAATTAGAATTCGACTTCTACATTCTTTGGGCTACTTAAGACTCCCAAAAATAATAAAGAATATTTTTTGTTTTTTTCATGCACAAGATATAATTGTTGTTAATTCTAGATTTTTTATTTATTTATCTTTAAACAATTATTGCTATAAGTTTGTCCTAAATGGGCCATATTACGCTAGATTCTATTTTGGCTCTACTTTAGTTCTATAAAAATCAACACTTAAGAGAAAATTGGAAATAAAGAGACCTTGCTTGTATATTGGTTTAGATTGAGGTTAGAAGGATATAATTTGTTAGTACTTTTATATATATTTTTATATTTTTTTAATCCAAGTTGTATAATTGAGATCAAAAGAAGTCTTTAAAAGTTTGTCACGGATATAAGATTTACTGTAGTAAATTACCTAAGTAATAATAGACCAATAGAAGTAGATAAAATAAGTTGATTTGATAATATCTGATAGAAGTTGATTTGATAATATCTCCTAGAAGCTTCATAGATGCAAAATCACCTTTATGCATGTCTATAGGTGATTGATAGGTTAGAAACTTGGTCAACAAGGTAGCCACATGGCGCACATGTTGGTAGCTTGTAGAACAAGCTAGCCATGTGTCACACATGTTGATAGCTTGCGGAACAAGCCAAGTACGTGGCGCACATGTGAGAAACTTGTCATGCAAGTTTGACACGTGTCTTGCAAATTAGACACGTGTATGAGGTCCTATAGAATACCGCCACGTAGCTCTTAGTTAGATAGTATTTATAGAGGCAAGAGTGAAGCCCTCTTCACTCTTGTCAACTCCTTTCCTAGTTCTAGTCTAGTTTCAAGAGTCTTCATGTTTCTAGTCTTTGGCAATAGCCATTTCAGTTTTTTTTGAATATACATACTTTCTTATTTTTATTTTGTGACTTTTACTTTGATACAGTTTCCATTAGATTATACATCTCTTTCTAGTTCATGTCCTTGACAAGGTTGTATTTTAGATTTTAGAAAAAACCTAAGTAGAAAATAGAGATATTCTTGTGATTTGAAGGCCTTGCCATTCACTGATTTTATATCCAAGAAGAAAATAGAAATAAGCATAATTTTTATTTAACAAATTATGTAGGGAGTTAAGATCTTAAAAATATATGTCATTTTTTAGAATGATTTTTTTTTTTTTTTTAAAAATTAATAAATCTTTTTAGTACTATACTTCAAATATAAAAAAATATATCCATCTTTTCTATTGTATTGTTTAGAATGAATTTGAAAGAAGAAAAAAAATGCTATGAGATATTAATATGATATGTTATTTTGTTAATTCCATCTTTTATATAATTATAGCCAATATTATTTTTTAAAACATAAATATTTTTTCTCTTTCAATGAAATAAGTCAAACTCTTGTGTATATATGTGTCACAAACATAAGATTTATTCCAATAATTATCTAATTAATATAGATTAATAGAAATAGGAAAAATAAATTAATTTGATAATATCTTAAAAAGAAACTTCCTAGAAGTTTCATAGATACGGAATCACCTTTATACATATCTATAGGTGATTAGAAACTTGGTCAACAAGCTAGCCACATGTCGCACATATTGGTAGCTTGTGGAACAAGCTAGCCATGTGTTGCATATATTGGTAGCTTGTAGAACAAGCTTAGTACGTAGCGCACATGTGAAAAACTTGTCTTACAAATTTGACATGTGTCTTACAAATTAGACATGTGTATGAGGTCCTATAGAATACTGCTGTCAGACTGCATTTACGTGCAGTGTATAAAAATATGAAAAATCTTGTATCTATTGTTAATATATGTGTGAGTGCTAGAGGTTATTTTAGAAGATATTATAAGGAGAGGATTTATTTTAGCCACTTAGTTAGTGAATTAAGATGGCTATTTGTTTTGTTCCTACCTTATTTATATCCTAGAATAGACTCTTTTGTAATTAGAAGAAAGGTAAAGGTTGTTTACCTTTCTTGTTGACTTTTGAGGTAGAATGGACCTTATGAAGGATAAGAAAGGAGAGCATGGGGTGAATAAGGCCCATCCAATAGGATTTGGCTGCCCATGTGGGCGTCTCATAGTCTATTATAGAAAGAAAGGGAGTTTTTGAATAGTGAACTTTGGAGAGAGATAGCTCCAAGGAGATAGCAGTGTTTGTAGTGAAAATTGGTAGGTGTGTTCTTCGAGTTGTGAGGATTCTAGAACCTACTCACTTGCTTGTATTGGAGTTGTGAACAAAAAGTTATGCTTGTTTTAGTAGAGTGAGGTTTGCTGCCACCCGACGAAGAGGGGCAGAAACTTCGAGCTGCCACTGCAAGTTTGATTTCAACTCTTTCTTAGTGAAATTTATAGAGAGTGTGGAAAATTGTGCTAGCTTTCTATCAAGACATCTCTTGTAGCATTTGGAGTTGGAGAGCAAAAGTTGTGAGCTTGAGAGTGGGAAAGGGTTTGCTGCCACCCGACGAAGAGGGGCAGAGACTTTGTTCAACCACCCAAGTCGGACAGTCTCTTCAATCCTTTTGATATTTTAGGTGCTTATAGTAGCTTGTGTAAGCTTTCCACAAAAACAAAAATCAATACATTTGGAGCTTTGATGAAAGTTTTATGAGCCGTGAAGTGTCAAAGAGGAAAAATTGTTGCTAGGGTTTGAAGAGTAGAATCGACTAGCTACAAAATCTGGAGTTTGAGAGGCATGCATGCGAAATTTTAGAGCAAGCTAGATGATGGAGTGAGCTTTCTAAAAAGCTATTGCATGTCCAATTTGGAGAAGGGAAGTGATCACAACAAAGGCTGAAGTGAAGAGGAGCTTTGCTGCCTTTGCATTTGCTTGGAAATTTTAGCGCCTACTTCTTTTAGCCATAACTTTTAAATGGTAAGTCATCTATTTGTGAAATTTTGATATGTTTTACAATGGATTATTGGCTTTCCATAGGCTGTAAGCACGCTTGATTCGACCTTTGGATGAATTTTTAGTGATTTATTTAGTTTCAGTTTGTTGTATAACTTGTATTCCTCATATGCGGTTGTATTTTGAGGTATACTTGAATACATACATACTTTGCTTATACTTTTTATACAAGTATATATACTTGTATTTATACAAGTATTCTATAAGTATTCTACAAGTATTATACATAATATTTGTACAAGTATTTGTACAAGTATTATACCAAGGATTTATACAAGTATTTGTACAAATGTTATATCAAGGATTTATACAAGTATTTATACAAGTATTTGTATAAGTATTATTCAAGTATTTATACTTTATATTTGTACAAGACTTGTACAAGTATAATACAAGTATAACTTGAAAGCTTGAAGAAATATTGTGCAAGTATAGAACATACTTGCACGGCTTCCTCTCATGTTCCCTGCAAGTTCTAGTAGCAGCTAGGAACCCGGCGTTTTCCCAAGGCAAATTCTCTCTACCCGACACCGCCACGTAGCTTTTAGATAGATAATATAAATAAAGACAAGAATGAAGCCTTTTTCACACTTGTCAACTCTTTTCTTGCTTCTAGTCTAGTTCAAGAGTCTCATGTGTTTTCTAATCTTTGGCGATAGCTATTCCAATTTTTTCTTGAAAATACATACTTCCTTATTTCTATCTTGTTATTTTCTTTTAATATAGTTTTTACTAACTTATGTATCTATTTTAGTTTGTGTCCTTGACAGATTGACAAGAGTGAAGTTATAATATCAAAGCTTTGTCTCTTCTTCATTAAGAGTAGATTATCTATTTTTTTCTTGATAAGACATAAGCATATTAGAAGTTGTGGATTATCCACTTCTAAATTGATATTGTTCCTAGAATTGTTTTTTTTTTTTTTTTTTTTTTTGTTTTTGAGTGTTTTATTTTATAGTGAGAGTAGATACCTTTTTCCTTTTCTATTGTAATATTATGGCAGAGCTTTTTAAAGTAAAGAGTACAGTGGTACAAATGTAATAGCAAATGAGAGAATTAATGCTTGCAATGCATCAGCTCAATGCACCACCACAAGGAGCAACAAGATTAATAGAAAGTGAAGATATAGAGATAATTCAAGCTGCTTCAAGCTATACCACTTCACCTACGATTGAACACCATTCAAGCATCAAAGAATCAAAAATTAGTTTGCCGAAGAAATTTGATGGCACCTGATCTAAGTTTTAAGGATTCATCAATCAAGTATAAGTGGTGATTGAACTTCAATCCCAAAGTTATCCAACCCAGGTTTCACAAGTTAGATTTATTGGAATACTACTGTCAGATTTTGCTTTATCATGGTTTTTATCCTTTTTTAAACGACGAGATCAAGTATTAGATAATTTGAAAGTATTTTTAGTAGAATTTTGATCTATATATAGAAAACATGATATAATTTATATTACAACCAACAAGATCCATATCTTGTGATAAGATAATTAATTAATGACATCATATGCTTCACAATTTTGATAATTAGCAATTGACACCAAGTAGGATGATGCTACATTTATTAGCCAATTTTTCTATGGATTACAATATAAGGTAAAGAAATTGATGCTCAACTTATCCGATTTTCAGACATTGAGTCAAACAATTGATTTTGCTGTGAAGTGTGACAATCGACTTTTTGATTTTTGACTGGAGAGCTGTACAAGGGAGCCCTAACGTTACTACAATACAATAGCAACATCAACGTCTTCTCAATATGTACATTCAAAAGTAGAAGACATATAAATTGACGCGGTATATTTCAAACCTCTTACTGAACAAAAAAAGACTCATCGTTGTTAAAAAGGATTGTGTTTATATTGTGGAAAACCTAAGCATACTGCTTAGCATTTTCCAAAAAAATGATGCAACCACAAGATGAGGAGTACAGTTGTCAAAAAAGACAATATGTCAAAAAACGAGTTTATCTAGCTACAATAGGGACCATTGTCAAATGACGTGGTCTTTTATTTGAGAATACACTAGGTACCTGGCTGTGGAGAGTTTATTTGAAACTTGATGGCAAAAATCCAACAGGTAATTTGTCCTTAATAAAAAAGATAAATAATACAAGAATCTCACAAAAGAGAAGTTATATATATAAACCCTCTTTTATTCAAGTAAGTTTGTACAAAAAGGGTTCAAATTTCCACAAAAACCCTTAAAAACTTTATTCACCTGCAAAGACTTATTTCTTATTAAACTTTAGAGTCCAATAACTCTTGATCCAACCATTTAGTTTCTATAAAATTTAGTTCAAAGTGTAGATAATCTTCTTAAGTTTCACCACAAGAAAGAATCAACCATAAAGTCGTTTTTGATCATCTGATATCTCAAAACCCCTAGCAGGTGCTTAAAATCCTAGCTCAGAGACACCCGAGCACTATTTTTCTTATATCTCACAAACCCAAAATCTTAATGCCATAAAATTTTTGCACATAGTCTTATGACATAAACATATATACTTTCAAAAAATTTGAATAAAAAATATATGAAATTGCCTAAGATATAGCTCAAAATATAACCACTATATAAGCGGGTCACTTACTACCCTTAAGTTTGTAAGCACTAACTTCAACTCCCAATATCTCCTTCTTCCTAGCTTGGATTTTATCAAACTATACATAAAAAGTGTAGCCGTAAAAGTGCTCTCTACAACCCTAGTCGCCGATTGTTGATTTCTTTCTGTATGCGCAAGTTATATTCAAAAGAGTGACAGTAGGTCCAAAATCAACACCTTAACTTTGAGTGCCTATAACTTCTTCATAAAAAGTGCAAATCTTACAAAATTTGCATCTAAACCAGATCCAAAAACCTAAACCTTATGATCCTAGCCTTTGATGTTTAATTCTTTTCCAAAAACAAATCCTAACTCCTAATAAACCCTCGGGCAGCCTCCTTGAAGCCCATTGGGCATGATTTTTGGCCAATTAGAATAGAGATTTCTATCATCCACCTCTATTCATCCACATGGATGGCCAAATTACCCTTTTTACACTAAAAATCCTTTTCTAACCCTTCTTCTTATAAGATTTATATACTTGGTGCTTTAAGCACCAAATAAAAGAAGTAAATAAGATCTTAAGGATCACCAATGTCTAACATAGGTGACTTAAGATATATACAAGTTACTATCAATATAAAATTAACTTCAAAAGTCACTACTAAAAGAAAACAAGATTGTATAAACCTTAATAATAATTTTTTTAATAGATTCCTTCTAAACTAGCAACCTAATCATATCCTATAATCAATAAAAGTTCACTAATATAGCTCTCATTTAGTTATGTAGTAAATTATACATTAAATATACATGTACAATTTTTTCACATAATAGCCGAACTACAACATGACACCGTGCAGCTAGAATCTTGTATAACCCCTAGTAAAGGTCCTATCTTCTCCTTAGAACCCTCTCCTTGTTTTATAATGGATATCTATTTGAGACCTAATAATCAAAAAGCCTCTGCCTTACTAGATTCAGAAGCCTCAACTTCTTTTTTAGATAAAAGATTTATTAAAAATCATAGAATATCTTTAGTACAAAAAACTAAACCCGTACATGTAAAAGTCATAGATGGTCACTGGTTATCTTTTGGAAATATTACTCATGAAACCCTTCCTATACCTGTAAGAATAGATAGTTATAATAGTTGTGTAATCTTTAATATAATTAAATCTCCCTCTAATCAAATCATTTTAGATTTATCATGGCTAAAAAAGTACAACCCTCGAATAGATTGGATTTTCCATAGACTTGAATTTTTTCAAAGTATTAATAAGAGTCCCGTAAATCAAATAACAAATCATAAGCCTACTATAATAAAATCCATGTTTATAGATACAAAAATATTTATGAATGAAGCAAAAAAAAGATCATCTTTTGTTACTTATACTACATCCATTTTTGATGGTGGAAGGACTTCAAGTGGCATTCCAAGCCAATATCAAGATTATCAAGACGTTTTTGAAAAAAAAAATGCAAACATTCTTCCGGAGCATCGTCCATATGATTGCTCAATTGATCTCAAAGAGGGAACTCAATCTCCTTTTGGAGTGATCTACATTCTATTCCAAAATGAATTGGTTGAACTCAAGAAATATATTGATGAGAATTTGGCCAAGAATTTCATACGTCATTCAAAATTCCTAATAAGAGCTCTTATCTTATTTGTAAAGAAAAAAGATAGGTTACTACGGATCTGTGTAAATTATCAAGGGCTCAACAAGATTACAATCAAGAATAGATATCCTCTACCTTTGATATCTAGACTTGTTGATCAATTGAATCAAGCTAAGATCTATACAAAAATAGATCTAAGAAGAGTATACAACCTAGTGCACATCAAAGAAGGTGATGAATGGAAGACTGCATTTTGAACAAGGTATGGACATTTCAAAAATAATATCATGCCTTTTGGACTTACAAATGCATCAGCTGCTTTTCAACATCTTATGAATGACATTTTTTGTGAGTTTCTTGATGACTTCATTGTTTGCTATTTAGATAATATTTTAATCTACTTTAAGAACACAAAATAATATGAACTTGATGTTTGTTGTATATTACAAAAATTTAGAGATATAAGATTATATGCCAAGATAGAAAAGTGTATATTTCACACTACTCAAGTTGACTTCTTAAGATACATCATTTTGAATGATAGTCTCAAAATGGATCTTAAGAAAATTTATACAATCATAGATTAGAAGATTCCAAAAATAATAAGAGATATACAATATTTTTTAGAATTTTCCAATTACTATTGAATCTTCATCAAGAACTTTTCTCAAATTGTAGCTTTACTTATACGCTTAACTTGTAAGGACAAACTCGAGTAGAGTAAAGAAGTAGACGCACCATTTGAGGCTTTGAAGACAACTTTTATTTTTGCACCAATCTTGTATCGCGTTGACTTTTCTAAGGTATTTTTTATTGAAACAGATGCCTTAGACTTTGCTTTGGAGACAATATTGTCACAAATGGGAGAAGATGACAAACTCCACCCAGTAGCTTTCTATTTTCCAAGAAATTTTTAGCAATAGAGATCAATTACGAAATCCATGATAAAGAACTTGTTATAATTGTGGATTCTTTTCAAGAATAGCGTCACTATTTGGAAGACGCTTCTAATCCAATCACCGTATATATGGATCACAAGAACCTCGAGTATTTCATGTCCGCACACATATTGAATTGTTGCCAGGCTCTTTGGAGCATGTCTTTATCAAGATTTGAGTTTATTATCACCTATCAATTAGGAAAACAACAAGGTCTGTTCAATGCTCTTTCTAAATGTTCTTATCTTATACCAAAAGAAAGAGATTCAAGTTTTGATCAATAAAAAATGATTGTCTTGAAGGCAAAACAATTTCATCTTTGAGCAATAAAATCAATATTAAGTGTTGATTCTACTTTTGTCAAGCAAATCCAATTCAATATGTTTTCAGATCTTCTTGTTCATGAAATTAACAATAATTCCTCTAAGTCTCATGATACTTCCAAGTTTGAATTCAAGAATAATTTGTTTTATTTCAAAGGACGCCTATATATTCTAGAAAGTACACGACGACTACGTGCTTTAGAAGCTCGTCACAACCTCCTTGCGATATGACATTTTTGATATAATAAGACTTTAGAACTAATATCGAGAGATTTTTGATGGCCTCAGATGTAGAAGGCTCTTAAAGAGTTTGTATAGTCACGTGATGTTTATTCAATATCAAAAATTCCTCGTCACCGACCTTATAGACTTTTCCAACCATTATCTATACCAAAACAACCTTGATCTTATGTTTCTATAGATTTTATCACAGATCTTCCAAAGTCAAGTTCATATGACTCTATATTTATGATTGTAGATTGTTTTACCAAGATGGCATACTTTGTATCATGTATAAAGTCTATTATAGGTGAAAAAATAGCTAAACTCTTCCTTCATAATATCTATTGCTATCATGCACTACCAAAGGATATTATATTTGACAAAGGAAAAGAATTTATATCAAGGTTTTGGATGACTCTTTTTAAAATATTGAAGGTGGATATAAAATCATTCTTAGCTTTCCACCTTCAAACTCATAGATAAACGGAATGAGTAAATTAAATTTTGGAGCAATATTTGAGATGTACTATCAACTACCATCAAGATGATTGGACAACTCTTTTGCCATTGGCAAAGTTTGTTTATAATAATTCAATACATTCTTCTATTCAGCAAATTCTATTCTTTGCAAATTATGGTTATCATCCATGACTTGATACTTTTGACTTTTCAAAAGCTGATAATCCTACGGTGGAAGATTTGGAAAATTATTTGTTAAAGTTATATACAACAATGAAGGCATAAATAAAAAAAAAAAAACTCAAGAACGACAAAAAATCAATACAGATGTCTATTGTAAGGAACAACCTCAATTCCATGTGGGTGATAGATATGATTACTTCATTTTAATATCAAGACTATCCGTCCTTGCAACAAGTTGGATTATTATAGACTTGGACTTTTTTTGATTTGTGAACAAATTAATCTAGTTGCTTATTAATTGTGCCTACTAAAATCTATGAAGATCTATCATGTATTCCACGTATGACTATTCAAGCTATATAAGACAGTGGATATATAAGAAAGAAGATAAATGCCACTGCCTCCTATAGAAGTGGACAACAATGAAGAATTCGAGGTCGAAGAGATTTTAGATTCAAGGCGGCGTCAAAATCGACTGAAATATAATATTAATGAACTGTCATAGATATAAGATTTAGTCCAATAATTATCTAATTAATATAAATCAATAGAAGTAGATAAAATAAGTTGATTTGATAATATCTAATAGAAAAGCTTCCTAGAAGCTTTATAAACACAAAATCACCTTTATACATATCTATAAGTGATTGATAGGTTAAAAACTTGATCAACAAGCTAGCCACATGGCGCACATGTTGGTAGCTTGTAGAATAAGCTAACCATGTGTCACAAATGTTGGTAGCTTGCGGAATAAGTCAAGTACGTGGTATACATGTGAGAAACTTGTCGTGCAAGTTTGACACGTGTAGGAGTTTGCATAGAATATTGCCACGTAGCTCTTACTTAGATAGTATTTATAGAGGCAAGAGTGAAGCCTTCTTCATTCTTGTCAACTCCTTTCTTGCTTGTAGTCTAGATTCAAGAGTTTATAGTTTTCTTATCTTGTGGCAATAGCCATTCTAATTTCTTTTAATATATATATTTTCTTATTTTTATTTTGTTATTCTTCTTGATAGAAGTTTCATATGTTTATTTGCTTTCATCGAATTCTTGTTCTTGACAGATTGACAAGAGTACACATACAATATCAGAGCTTTGTCTTTTCTTAATTAAGAGTGGATAATCCCTTTTTCTTGATAAGATATAAGCATATAAGAAGTTGTGGAGTATCCACTTTTAAACTGATATTGTTTTTAGAATTTTTTTCTTTTGAGTGTGTTATTCTGCATTTCTTGAAGTGAGAATAGACACCTTCTTTTTTATTGTATTATCATAGCAGAGCTTGCGGAAATGAAGAGTGCAATGGCACAAATGCAAGAATAAATAAAAGAACTAATGCTTGCAATGCATCAACTCAGTTTACCACCACAAAGAGCAATAAGATTAGTAGGAAGTGAAGATATAGAGATGGTTAGAGCTGCGTCAATATCTACACTAAATCATACTACCTCACCTATGATGGAACATCGTTCAAACATTAGAAAACCAAAAATTAGTTTACTTGAGAAGTTTGATGGTACAAGATCTAAGTTTCAAGGATTCGTCAATCAGGTACGATTTGTGATTAAACTTCAACCTCACAGTTATCTTATGCATGAATCTTAAGTTAGGTTTATTAGAACGTTACTTTCAAGATTTGTTTTATCGTGGTTTTCATCTTTTTTTGAACAATGTGATCCAATATTGGATAATTTGGAGGCATTTTTAGCGGAATTTTGATCTATGTATGGAAAACATAATGCAATCTGTGTTGCCACCAACAAGATTTACATCCTACAACAAGGCAATCGATCAATGTCATTATACACTTCACAATTTGGACAACTAACAATTGATATCAAGTGGGATGATACTGCACTCATCAATCAATTTCTCTACAGATTACAATATGAGGTAAATAAATTAATGCTCAATTTATCCAATCCTCAAACATTGAGTCAAGCAATTGATTTTGTTGTGAAGTGTGACAATCAACTTTTTGAGTTTTGATCCAAGAATTGTATAAGGGAGCCTCAATGTTATTATTCAATGGCAATATCAACGTCATAGGACACGAACAAGAAATCTAAACAAAGAGTTCAAGAAAAACTGATAAGAGCTAGATTATATCAGATGAATACAAGAACAACACCAGAGAAGTGAGCCAGAGCTCCAAGAGATGTGTTGTCGAGACTGAAGAACTCTTCAGCCTCAACTCCAATATATACTCCTATCTATGAAGCTTCTCAAGCAACTTCTACTAATTAGAAAGCTTCTCAAGCAACTTCTGCCAACTAAAAAGCTTTTTAAGCAACTTCCACTAATTAGAAAACTTCTCAAGTAACTTTTGCTATCTAAGAAGCTTCTTAAGTAGCTTCTATCAACTAGGAAGCTTCTCTATCAACTTGGAAGATGCTAGAAGGTCTTGGAGAGTTTTAGGATCCTTCTAGAATATTTTAGAATATTCTAACAAGTATGTCCTTGACATCACCTCCTCCTCTAGCTTCGAGGTCTCCAAGAAGCCATTTGAGATGTATACTCACAAACGTAGGAAATCAAAAATTTGTCGCATAGTCTTTGCAATATATTCCAACTGTCGTTCACAAGGCAAATGATTCATGGGCCCTTGTAGCCACTGATAATAACCAACACCTTCTACTTGAGACCATGCCTGAACTTCTATATCTTCATTGTAGAAACGACCTAAAAATATCGCTTTGCCACTACTTGCATGAGTTGATTCAACTTCAAAGACAATTACAAGTGACGTGCTGCTTGATATTCTTTGACGTCTTCTTGGCTCTTCTAATTCTTCATCTTGAGGTCGACGCCATGAGCTACTCAATTGAGATGGTACCACTAATACAATATCTACATTTTCACTAGCCATATCTAAATATACCTTGATATTAGATATCTTGATACTACGAAATACAACAAGTTATGTTTTGATAAGACCTGGATCCTTTTTCTATTCATTTCTCTAGAGAAGGCTTTATCTTCATGCTTCGTTAATGGCTAGCTTTTAGTTTATTAGGATATCGTCGATGGAATTTCCGTACCTTTTGTAATGCATTGGCGAGATTTTTGGCCGGTTCCCATGTTCGTTCATTAATATCGTAGCCGCTCCAATGCACAAAGTACTCTAATTTATTCCATCTTCGCCGTGAATCTATTATCTTTTCCACCTCATATTCTTTGTTATTTTTAATTTCTATATTAGGTGGCAGATATTGCACTCTTCCAGAAAAAGACGATTCCCGATAAGGCTCTAACAGAGAAACATGAAAGACATGATGTACCTTCATAGCAGCTGGTAACTCTAAGTGGTACGCTACAAGATTGATCTGCTTTTGGATAACAAATGGTCCCAATCTCCGGTAGTCTAATTTATCACATGGTTCCTTGGTCTTAATTGAAGCAACCATATTTTATCTCCAATTTTGAAATTAGGTGCCTGATTCCGAAATTTATCCGCGGATGCTTTGTAAGACTGTTGGGCAATTTGCAATTGAAGCTTCAATGTGATTTGAAGCTCCGATAGCTGTTGCACCAATCCTTAAGTTGCTGGGTTGTTTTTCACTGACGGACTCAATAGATCAAGCTTCGGATGGTATCCATAGTTGGAAAATAATGGTGTTTTTTGAGTCAACCCATGAAGGGTGTTGTTATATGCAAACTTGGCTAGCGGTAGATATGCAATCCAATCATCTTGTTGATAGTTGATGCTGCATTGTAAATACTGTTTCATAACTTGATTCATCCATTCCCTTTGGTTGTCAGTTTGAGGATGGAATGCCGAAGAAAGCTTGATGTCCACCTTCAATATTTTAAAAAAAGATCTTCAAAACTTTGATACAAATTAGATTCCTCGATCCGACATGATATCATCTGGTAGACCATGATATTTATACACATTATCAAAGAAGAACCTTGTTGTATCTTTGTTTGACGATGTCTTCTTGCAAGGGATAAAATGTGCCATCTTCATAAGTTGATCCACCAAAACAAAGATGCTGTCAAATGAATTCAATGGCGGGAGATCTGTAATAAAGTCCATAGAAACTGAAGACCATAGACGACACGGAATAGGCAATGGCTGTAGAAGTCCATAAGGGTGATGCCAAGGATTCTTGGATCTTGAACAAATGTCACAAGAGAGGATAAAATCTTTCACATCCTTCTACATTTGGGGCCACCAAAAATCTCAAGAAATGAGTTCCAAGGTCTTGTTGAATCCGAAATGTCCCGTAGCTAGAAAGTCATGACGAGATTGAAGGACTCGAAGTCGTGCTGGCCCTTTTGGAATTTACAACCACTCCTCAAAGTATAAGAGATCTCCTTCAACCTTGAACTTGTCATCATTGATATATTGCTTGATATCAAGGACTATTGAATCTTCAATGGTCGCAGCACATACCTGGTTGAGGAAGTCGGCATCAATTAGCACAACAATAATACAAATCCTGAATTGCTCTAGTTTTAATTATGTCATATATTGTTGATCAAGCGCTGCTTCTCCAACCTTCGGCGCAAGATATGATCTTCTTAATAAGGCATCGGATAGTCTTTGGTGCTTTCTAGGCCAATAAGTAATAACAAAGTCAAACCTAGATAGCGATATATTTCATCGAGCTTGATGACAATTTAGAATCCGAGCCGATATGAAGTACTCCAGATTCTTGTGATCTGTATATATGGTCATCGAATGCGCAACTCCTTTGAGAAAGTGACGCCACTCTTGGAAAGAATCCACTATAGCAAGGAGTTCCTTATCATGAATCTCGTAGTTGATCTCAGCCACAGAAAAATTTCGTGAATAGAATGTAACCGAATGAAGCTTATTGTTGATGCCTATCTGCGAAAGTACGGCTCCTAAAGCAAAATCCAAAGCATTGATTTCCAAATAGAAAGCCTTTGCAAAGTTTGAGTGTATCAAGATTGGAACCATAGTAAATGCCATTTTAAGATTTTGAAATGTTTTTTCCACTAGAGGTCCCCATTCAAGCTTATTCTTACATATTAATCGAATGAATGGAGTAGCAACTTGAAAATAATTCTTGATGAAGATCCGATAGAAGTTAACAAAGCCGATAAAATATTGTACGTCTCTAATCATCTTTAGAACTTCCCAGGACATAATTGCTTCCACCTTCTTGGGATCCATCTTCAAGCCTTCCGTAGTCGCAACGAATCCTAAAAATTCCATTTCATTTTGGTGAAATAAGCACTTCTCCAACTTGTCGTAGAGTCCTTGCTTGTGTTATTTTTTGAGTACCAAACAAACGTGCTTCTTATGCTCTTCTTCGTTCTCGAAAAATATCAAGATATCATCCAGATAGATGACAACAAAATCGTCTAGATATTCTCAAAAAATATCATTCATCATGTGTTGAAAGATTGCCGGAGCATTAATAAGGCCAAATGGCATGACATTATATTCAAAATGACCATACCTTGTACAAAAAGCTATTTTCCATTCGTCTCCTTCTTTGATTCGTACAAGATTGTAAGCTCTCCTTAGTTCAATCTTTGTAAAGATCTTTGCACGTCCAAGTTGTTCCAGAAGACTAGAGATCAAAGATAATAGATAGTGATTTTTCTTTGTTACCTTGTTGAGACCTCAATAGTCCACGCACATCTGTAGTGAGCCATCTTTCTTCTTCACAAATAAGATTGGTGCCCCAACTAGCAATTTTGAATGACAAATGAAGTTCTTGGCTAGATTCTCGTCAATGTATTTTCACAACTCAGCCAATTTCATCTGCGATAGGTTGTAGATTGGGCTAAAAGACGGTTGTGCTCCTTCTTATAATTCTATGGCACAATCATATGGTCGATGTTCTGATAGGATGTCAACATTCTTCTTTTAGAACACGTCTTGAAAATCCTTATATTGTTCTGGTATATCTGCTATTGAAATCTGCTCTCCACTAGTTGGAGTCACATAAATGATCAATGGTGTCTCTTCCTTGTACGATCTTACAATCGTTCTTGCTCCAATGAACAAGGATTTTTTGGTTTGGGATCTTCTTCCAGACTTGTCTTTAGGTTGTTCTATGAGAAATATTATCCTGCGCAACCTCCAATCTATGGATGGATTATATTTTTTCAACCAAGTAAGACCAAGAATAACAGGATTTGATGGGATGCTAATAATATTGAAAATAATATAACTACTATGGTCTTTAAATGTCACCTCTATAGGTTCTGATTCATGGGTGATACTATCAGATAATAAAGGTCGTCCATCTATTATTTCTACATGAATAGGTTTGAATTTCTGTACTAGGAGAATTTTGTGACGCTTAGCAAATTCTTGGTCTAAGAAACAAGCAAATGCTCCTAAATCTAATAAGGCTAAGGTTTTTAGTTTTTGAGGACCAAAAGACAAAAGAATTATAAAACAACGGGTAGGTTGAATAAAAAGAGAGGAACTTGGTTTTGATATTGCATCCATTTTGCTTCTTAGGACAGTTTCCAGCTCTATGGCCTTCTCCACCGCAATAAAAGCACAAACCTTTCTCCATACGTTGCTTCTTTTCTTCTGGAGTAAGGGATTTGACACGTACCGCATCAATCTGCATGTCCTCTATCTCCGATTGTGAATTTAGGCTACTTGCCAATATAATTGTGCCGTGATGACTTGTATATTGTCTGGAACATTGATCTTGGCGACACTGAAATAGGAGGTTATCGCACTTCATAGCTTAGCTAATGGCTTTGTTGAGTGTTCGTGGATCAGGAAGAGATAACAACAAATCCTTCACGTCGTCCCTTAAACCCCAATAGAATTGACTCATCAATGCTTCTTCATCCCAATTGATGTCGCATGCTAATTGCCTGAAATCTGATGCATAGACTGATGCAGAGCAAGTCCCTTGTCGTAGCGATCGAACTTTTGTTGTAGCCCACCGAGCCTTGTCATGCTCACCAAATGCTTCCGCAAATGCCTCCAAAAAAGTCTCAAAGTTGTTCAAAATTGGTGATCCTTTTTCAAATAGAGGAGCAAATCATGATAGAGCTTGTTCCATAAGCAAAGTTCCAACCAATCCAACACGTGATTCCTCCGTCACATAACGTTCAGGTTGTAGAGTTGTTATTAATTTGATTTGATTGACGAAACCTCAAAACTTGGAGCGTGTGCCATCAAACTTATCTGAAAGGCTAATTTGAGGCTCTTTTCATTGTGGAAGCAATGGTTCTTATCAAACCACAAGTAAAGCTACTTCTTCTAGTGCAGAAGCTTAAGACTAATGAAGCCCAGATTGTACTATTCCGGATGCTCCATCATTATGAAGTCTTACAAAGATTCCTTCCATCATCGTAGTTCTCTATGATAACATAACAAGAGCATTCATAATGGCATCCATCTTGGACTCCAAACTTTCACTCATATTAATGTCTTGACCTCCAATCATTCTAAGAGAAAGGAAGTAATTGTTTCTACAAGCAGAAAATATTGGTTTAAAAGAGGATACTCCGCAACCTCTAAAATGCTTTAAGACCTTCAAGAAGAGGGATAATCCACTCTCTCTATGAAGAATAAGACTCCAATATTATAACGGAAAAGATATCAATTTAGAAGAGGGTAATCCGCAACCTCTAAAACACTAGTGTATCTTCAAGAAGAGGGATAATCTACACTCCAACAAGAAAGAACTAGCTCTGATATCTAAGATGAGAGTAGTCTCGACAAAGTGTCACGGACATAAAATACGTACAAGAAATCCAAACAAAGACTTCAAGAAAAATTAATAAGAGCTAGATTATATCAAATGAATACAAGAACAACACCAGAGAAGTGAGCTAGAGCTCTAAGAGATGTGTTGTCAAGATTGAAGAATTCTTCAGCCTCAACTCTAATATATACTCCTATCTATGAAGCTTCTCAAGCAACTTCTACTAATTAGGAAGCTTTTCAAGCAACTTCTACCAACTAAGAAGCTTTTTAAGCAACTTCCACTAATTAGAAAACTTCTTAAGCAACTTCTGCTATCTAGGAAGCTTCTTAAGTAGCTTCTATCAACTAGGAAGCTTCTCTACCAAATTGAAAGATGCTAGAAGGTCTTAGAGAATTTTAGGATCTTTTTAGAATATTCTAGAAGATTCTAACAAGTATGTCTTTGACACGTCCTTACAAAACGTACATTCGAAAGTAGAAGACATGCAAATTGATGTGGTATATTTTAAACCTCTTACTAAATAAGAAAAGATTTGGCGTCGTCAAAGAGGATTATATTTATATTGTGGAGAACCTAAATACATTGCTCAACATTGTTCGAAGAAATGACACAACTACAAAATGAGAAGTACGGCTGTCAAAGAAGACAACATGTCAGAAAACGAATTTGTCCAACTACAATAGGGACCGTGCAGCTGGAACCTTGAACAATTTCTAGTGAATGTCCTATTCTCTCCTCAGAACCCTCTCCTTGTTTTATAATAGATATATATTTAATACCAAAAAACTACAGAGCCTCTGCCTTATTAGATTCAAGAGCCTCAACATGCTTTCTAAATGAACAATTTGTTAAGAATTGTAAAATACCTTTACTACAAAAAACTAAATCCATACATGTAGAAGTCATAGTTAGTCATCTATTGTCTTCTGGAGATGTCACTCATGAAACCTACCCTATATAAGTAACAATAGATGGTCATAATAGCTACATAATCTTTAACATAATTAAATCTCCATCTAATTTAGTTATTTTAGATTTATCATGGCTAGAAAAATATAATCCTCAAATAGATTAGAATTCTTATAAACTTGATTTTTTTTAGAACATTATTAAACATCCTACCAACCAAGTAAAAAGTTATAAGTCTAATACAATAAAATCCGTACTTATAGGTGCAAAAGCTTTTATACATGTAGTAAAAAAAGGATCAACTTTTGTTATTTATGCCACACCCATTTCTGATGGTAGAAAGACTTTAAGTGGCATTCTAAGTCAATATCTGGATTATCAGGATGTTTTTGAGAAAAAAAATGCAGATATTCTTCTGGAGCATCGTCCATATGATTGTTTAGTTGACCTCAAGGAAGGAACTCAGCCACCATTTGAACCAATCTACACTCTATCACAAGATGAGTTGGCTGAACTCAAGACATATATTGACGAGAATTTGGCTAAGAATTTCATATGCCATTCTAAATCTCTAGCAGGAGCTCTAATTCTATTTGTGAAGAAAAAAGATGGATCATTGCGAATGTGTGTTGACTATCAAGGACTCAATAAGATCACAATCAAGAATAGATATCTATTACCTTTGATATCAAGACTCCTTGACCAGTTAAATCAAGCTAAGATCTACACAAAAATAGATCTAAGAGGAGCATACAATCTAATATGCATCAAAGAAGGAGATGAATGAAAAACTGCATTTCAAATCAGGTACGGATATTTTGAATATAATGTCATGTCTTTTGGACTTATGAATGCATTAGCTGCTTTTCAACATCTCATAAATGATATTTTTCATGAATTCCTAGACAATTTTGTAGTCTACTATCTAGACAATATTTTGATCTATTTTAAGAATATAGAAGAATATAAAGTATATGTTTGTCAAATATTACAAAAACTTAGGGATGTGGGATTATACGCCAAGATGAAAAAGTGTGTATTTCACACTACTCAAGTTGATTTCTTAGGATACATCATTTCGAATGATGGTCTCATGATGGATACTAAGAAAGTCCAGATAATCATGAATTAGAAGATTCCAAAGACAGTAAGAGATGTCTAATTTTTTTTGGGATTTGTCAATTATTATTGGATCTTCATCAAAGACTTCTCTCAAGTTGCAGCTCCATTCACAGATTTGACTTGTAAAAACAAACTCCAATAGAATCAAAAAGTGGAAGCAGCATTTGAAGGTTTGAAGACATCGTTTGTTTTTGCACCAATCTTGCATCGTATTGATTTTTCTAAGGCATTTTTTATGGAAACAGATGCATCAGACTTTGCCTTGGGTGTGATTTTGTCACAAATGGAAATACATTACAAACTTCATCCAGTAGCTTTTCATTCAAAAAAATTCTCAATAGCCAAGATTAATTATGAGATCCGCAATAAAGAACTTTTTACAATTATGGATTCCTTTCAAGAATGGCGTCATTATGTAGAAGGCGCTTCCAATCCAATCACAATGTATATGGATCACAAGAACCTCGAGTATTTCATGTGGGCATGCATGTTGAATCGTCGTCAAGCTCGTTGGAGTATGTCTTTGTCAAGATTCGAGTTCATTATCACTTATTGGCTAGAAAAACAACAAGGTTTGTTTGATGCCCTTTTTAGACGTTTTTATTTTACACCAAAAGAAGGAGATGCAGCTTTTGAGCAACAATGAACGGCCCTCTTGAAATCGGAGCAATTTCATCTTTGAGCAATGAAATCAACATTGATTGTTGGTTCAATTTTTCTTAAGCAAATTTAGTCAAGTATGTCCTCAGACCCTCTTGTTTATGATATTAAGAATAATTCTTCCAAGACTCATGATTCTTCTAAATTTGAATTCAAAAATAACCTGCTATATTTCGAAGGATGCCTATATGTTATAGAAAAAAAAGCACGTTTACGTGTTCTTCAAAGACATCATGATTTTCTAACGATGTCGTGATGAGAGTCTTAGCCCTAAGAAACACTAGGTCTTTTGTGCCTCTAGTTTTTCAAAAGCAAGATGAGATTCATAAAGTTCATAAAATTGAAGAATTTATGTAAAAACATACTTTATTAACCCTAACATATTCTGCCTTTAAAAACCTACCTTCACTTTTGCTCATAAATCCTAGGATATCACATCAATTGAAGCAAAATTTGGATATAAAGTACTTAAGGAAGTAAGAAAGTAAACCCTATAAACTTTTTGATTATAGCTCATGTGATTAGAGAGAACCATGTTGTCAAAGTAATTCCTCTATGCTGCCTTTGATTATAGACCCCCTTTGCTTTACACCTTCATTGCTCCTTATTAACAAAGACCTAAGTATTGAAATTTGGTAGACTTGTTTCTTGCTTTATGTTGTAAACATCCTTTGATTTTTGCTCCAAAATTCCTCTTTGAACTAGAATTATAGACTCTATCCTTCTTCTTTAATTCTGTCTTCTAACAACTCTAGATCTGACCACAAATTTCTTTATAATTCTTTAAACATAACTCTAATAGCAATAAATTTTTTACACAACTTAATAGACTCATATATCTACAAACTCTAATAAATTTTATTCAAAATTCTACTCTTATCACAAAGATATGCTCCCTCAAACTTCACTAACTTAGAGATAGATCCCTATCACTTTGAAAGAGCATAACATTTTATTCATAAGTTGAATGAGTATCAAACTTGCTTTCATCTCTTTCCTAACTTACTTAGATCATTTGTATCAAATTTCACACTCAACTTCGTCTTTTAATTCTATTTATATCCAAAAAACCTACACACACACATTGCCCATACAAACCCCAATCCTGCCTTCACTCTATTTCTCTTTTCACCTAAATTCGGTTATAATTTCACTCGTAACTCTTTGCTCAGAGATCATATTGATTTAAGATTTTGACACAAATTAGTTAACTCTATTAGAAACAAAAATCCAACAAATTCCGTCTGTAGAATCCAAGTGGTTCTCAAGAGCCAAGGCCCAAAATTTAGTAACCCTCATTGCCATAGTCTTAAACACCTACAACTTTGACAACTCATATTTCCCTTGATATTTAATCAAAAGACATGAGAATTATTTTTATATGTTTCTTATCTTGTCTACTACAAACGTACAAAAAATTGCACTTAAAATCCTCCCCAAGCTCCCTCTACACACAAAAACATATACTACCTATAAAAAAAATCCTATGCACCTCCAAAAGAACCCTCTCCCTTTCTTCTTCACGACCCCTCCTTGTTATCCCCGCCCAGTCTCTCTTCTTCCCTTGATCAAAGAGACACCTCAGCCATGTCTTTTCACCTCTTTAATCTTTTCTTTTGGATTAATTTGAAGAAATCTCACTTTTTAAGATAAACTTCTATTCTATCTTTTTACTACCAATTTTTCTACCAACTTCTCTTCTAATTTCAGCCCACAACATTTAAGTTTAGATCTAAGATAGAAGAGAATAAAGATAAAGTAGATCTAAGACAAAATAGAAGAAAATCTAACAAATAGAAAGAAACAATTTAGATTAGATTAGAGATAAAAAAGAAAAAACTACATCCTACACTGCCAAGTCAAAGAAGCTTAAGTGGTTAAGTTCTTAGCTACTTTGGAGCTGATGTGGATTCAAATCCACTTGACTTCATTGTAGAAATCCTTGGCTTCATGACTTGGTACTGTTAGTAGGAATTTTAATAGGAAATTAATAGTTTGGCCTACCTATCATCCTTGAGCTTGTGATAAATACTATAACCTCCAAGATAATGTGGTTATAATCACAACCCCTTCTCTTTTTCATCCTCTCCTCTTCTAATCTTAATCTTTTTATTTTAATACATTCTTTTATATCTTTCACACTATGTTTTAATTTACAACGCAACAACGGTATGATATTTTGGATACAATAAGACTTTGAAACTTATATCAAGAGATTTTTGGTGGCCTCAAATGTGGAAGGCAGTCAACGACTTTGTACAATCATGTGATATTTGCTCAAGATCAAAGACTCCTTGTCATCGACCTTTTTTACTTCTTCATCCATTTCCTATTCTAGAACAATCATGGTCTTTTGTTTCTATGGATTTCATTACAAATCTTCCAAGTTCAAGATCTTATGATTTTATATTTGTGATAGTAGATTGATTCATCAAGATGGCACATTTTGTGCCATGCAGAAAATCTATCACAGGTGAAGAAACAGCTAAGCTTTTCATTGATAATATCTATCACTATCATGGATTACTTAAGGATATTATATCGGATAGGGGAATTCAATTTGTGTCAAGATTTTGGAGAACCCTTTTCAAGATCTTAAAAGTAGATATAAAATTATCTTCAACTTTTCATCCTCAAATTGACGGACAAATAGAGCGCATAAACCAAGTCTTGGAGCAGTACTTAAGGTGTACCATCAACTACTAATAAGATGATTGGAGAGCTCTTCTGCTATTGGTAGAATTTTCTTATAATAATACGATATATTCTTCTACGCAATAAATACTTTTTTTTGCCAATTATGGTTATCATCCATGACTTGATGCTTTTGACTTTTCAAAAGTTGATAATACAGTGGCAGAAGATTTTAGCAAATTGTTTCTCAGAGCTACATGCAATAATGAAGGTGCAATTAAAAGAAGCTCAAGAATGACAAAAAATAAATACAGATGCGTATCGCAAGGAACAACCACAATTCAATGTGAAGAACAAGGTATGGTTATTTCATTGCAATATCAAGACTATTCGTCCTTGTGATAAGTTGGATTATCATAGGCTTGGACCTTTTTCCTATTTCTGAACAAATCAATCCAGTTGCATATCAATTACACCTACCAGAGTCCATGAAGATCCATCCTGTATTCCACGTGCCACTACTCAAGCCATATAAGATAGTGGATATACAAGAAAGAAGACAAATGCCACCGCCTCCTATAGAAGTGGACAACAATGAAGAATTCAAGGTTGAAGAGATTTTAGATTCAAAGCGGAGCCAAAATCGACTAGAATATCTTGTGCATTGGCACGGATATGATATTAATGAACGCACATGGGAGCCATCCAAGAATCTAGCAAATGCATCAATAAAAGTCAATGCATTTCATCGACGATATCAATCAAAATTAAGATAAAAAAATCAAAAAAAATTTTGCTATAAAGCAAAGTAGGTTCTATAGAGGTTTCATCCTACCTTATATCATTGTTTGTTATTTCCTTAAAATTGTTCATGCTAAAGAGATGGAGGATCAACAACCAGCAAATTTAGCTCAAGAGCCATCATTTGCTCATTTATTAGATGAGACATTATGACTATTACAACCTTCAAGATGACGGAATAGAGATGAAGACTTTCAAAAATAACATGACCTTCTTTGAATTGATGGCGAAATATAATGAATTTGGTATCACGACCTTGGAAGAGACTCTTGATGTTTGGTGATACTTTTAGAGGTAGGAACTACTCCTGATGGTGTTCCTAATGTTTTCTTTGAAGGGAGTTATGAAGGCGTCAACAATGATCAAATAACAGGGTGGTCCTTGGTATGGGACATTATCAATGGCTGAAAGGACCTATCAACTACCTTCGAAGGGAACAAAGATTAGAGTATGTGATAAGCACAATTCGACTTATCCTGGACTTTCTCAATATATAATCACCGCTCTTTATGGAACTCCTCCCTAGAAGGGGGAGTAATGTCACGGATGCAAGATTTACTCCAATAATTATCTAATTAATATAAACCAATAGAAGTAGATAAAATAAGTTGATTTGATAATATCTGATAGAGAAGCTTCTTAGAAACTTCATAGACATGGAATCACCTTTATACATGTCTATAAGTGATTGATAGGTTAGAAACTTGATAACAAGCTAGCTACATGGCGCACATATTGGTAGCTTGTAGAATAAGCTAGTCATATGTCACACATATTGGTAGGTTGCGAAACAAGTCAAGTACGTGATGCACATGTGAGAAACTTGTCGTATAAGTTTGACACGTGTCTTGCAAATTAGACACATGTATGAGGTCCTATAGAATATTGCCACGTAGCTCTTAGTTAGATAATATTTATAGAGGCAAGACTGAAGCCTTCTTCAGTCTTGTCAACTCCTTTCTTGCTTCTAGTCCATATTCAAGAGTCTATAGCTTTCTTGTCTTATGGTAATAGCCATTCTAGTTTCTTTTAATATACATACTTCCTTACTTCTATTTTGTTATTATTCTTAATAGAAGTTTCATATGTTTATTTGCTTTCATTAAGTTCTTGTCCTTGATATAAACGCACATGGGAGCCATCTAGGAATCTAGCAAATGCATCTACAAAAGTCAATGCATTTCATCGACGACATCCGTCAAAATCAAAATAAAAACTCAAAAAAATCTTTGCTATAAAGCAAAGCAGGTTCTATAGAGGTTTCATTCTATTTTGTATCATTGTTTGCTATTTTCTTGAATTTGTTCATGCTAAAGAGATGGATGATCAACAACCAATAAATTCCACTCAAGAACCATTATTTGTTAACTTATCAGACGAGACATTATGACTATCACAACCTTTAAGACGATAGAATAGAGATGAAGACCCTCAAGAACAACATGTCCTTTCTTGGATTGATGGCAAAATACAATGTGTTTGATATCACGACTTTAGAAGAGACTCCCGATGTTTGGTAATACTTTTAGAGGTAGGAACTATTCCTGATGGTGTTTCAAATGTTTTCTTTGAAGAGAGTTATGAAGGCCTCAACAATGATCAAATAATAGGGTGGTCCTCTCGTCCTGGTATGAGACACTATCAATGGCTGAAAGGACCAATCAACTACCTTCAAATGGAACAAAGATCAGAGTATGTGACAAGTATAATTCAACGTATCCTAAACTTTCTCAATATATAATCAGTGCTCCTCGTTGAACTTGTTCCTAAAAGGGAGAATAATGTCACAGACATAAGATTTATTTCAATAACTATCTAGTTAATATAGGTTAATAGAAGTAAGAAAAATAAGTTAATTTGATAATATCTTAGAAAGAAGCTTCCTAGAAGCTTCATAGATACAGAATCACCTTTATACATGTCTATAGGTGATTGATAGGTTAGAAACTTGGTCAAGAAGCTAGCCACATATCGCACATATTGGTAGCTTGTGGAACAAGCTAGCCATGAGTTGTACATATTGGTAGCTTACGAAATAAGCCAAGTACGCGGTGCATATGTGGAAAACTTGTCTTATAAGTTTGACACATGTCTTGCAAAGTAGACATGTGTATGAGGTCCTATAGAATACTACTACATAGCTCTTAGATAGATAGTATAAATAGAGATAAGAATAAAGCCTTCTTCACTCTTGTCAACTCTTTTTTTGCTTCTAGTCTAGTTCAAGAGTCTCATGTATTTTCTAGTCTTTCATAATAGCCATTCCAGTTTCTTCTTGAAAATACATACCTCTTTATTTCTATCTTATTATTTTCCTTTGACATAGTTTTTACTAATTTATGTATCTGTTTTAGTTTGTGTCCTTGACAATATGCCACTAATTTCATGTTGTACGACAATGGAAAGAATTCAATATGATTTTTGAATTATAAAAATTTTAATAGATTGTTTAACCCTCAAATATTATAATGTATAATTTCATAGCTATTTAATTATAAAATTGAAAAATTCAATTTATTATCCAAAAAACCACTCAATCTTCTAATACAAGAAGAATATAGTATACTAGATATTATTACAATTTTATTAAGTCTTCTTTTCTTAGATCCCTTTTTATTGTAAAAGATGTTATTATAAAAGGCAATCAAGACCTTATAGAAGGTGGACTAAAGATTTAGTAGTTGGACCTAAGACTTGTCTTAGTTCCTAGTTGAAAGTCCAAGGCATCAATACTTCTTTCCATGTACAATTCACAATGTTGAGCATCTGTACAAGGTTGTTGGAATTTAGATTGTAATAGTTGGTGATATATTTTTTGAAATGATTGGACATATTTAGATTGTTTCTTTGTATTTTGGCATAGTAAAATGAATTTATAATATAGATGGAGAGAAACAAAGGAAAAAAATTTAAAAAAATAAAAAAAATAAAAAGGATGATTTGTAATTTTGGCTTAAGATTTTATTCAACTAAATTTGGATCTAAGATAGAAAAAGAAGGTTGTATAAAAGGCTATAAAAACTAATTTGTATACACATAGATATTGCACAATCTTTGTGTTTTATCTTCTTAAACCTATAAAGATAGATAGATATTATTGGATCTTTTGTTTAATATATAAAAGATAGTATTTTTAAATGAATCTAATAGACTATCTATATATTAAAATTCAATACTTATCAAATCTTGTATGCTATAGGAGATGATTTAGATGTCAATTATAATCAAAGTTAATTTTTAATTAAGATAATAGAAATTGATGAAGTTGATGAAGTTGATATTAAGTATCAAATTTTATTATTATATTCTAATTTATATGCTAAATATAATAAATAGTTTGTTATTGAACCAAGTCTTTAAAACTTATTGATTAAATAATATCTTATTTTCTATTGGTTTTGATGTAAGTGCCTAACACTTAGAAGATATTGAAGTTTCTATCTAATTCAAAACCACTATGTAAACAAGTCAAATTGCACTATATAATGATATTGTAGTATCCTACTGAAAGAAGTAGATTATAGACATGTATAATGCCACAAGGTTGCAATGGTGTATTGGCAAGAGAAGTAGAACTTCCTATTTCTCTAGCCACATGTATAGAGCTCCCAACAACAAAGATTGAATAAGATAACTCTTTAGACTATCTACTATTTTAAGATTGCATTCTATTATACATCAAAATAAATCTTTTGAGATTTATGGAGTTGGAGTCAATACTAATCTTAATCATTATTTTAAGATCTTTCTAAAAAGAGGATTGATTCGCTTCTATTATTTTTTGGTAAAGAGGTAATAGAATAGTTTTTAATTTTGTAAGAAATATTTATATAATACTCAAATTTGATAGATACATTGTTGTAGTCAATCAAAATAGTTTTTATTATTAAATATAATTAAATTTATTAACCTAATGAAGAACATCTATTCTTCTTTATAATTGATTGGAATGCAAAATCACATGTGTGAAGGATTTGGATTGTATTCATCTTATCTAAGTAGGTCACTTAAACTAATAATAAGTTATTTACTAATGGCTTTGAATTTATATAATATATTATAGAATACAATCTATGTTGATATTTTAGTTTGAATTTTTTTTTTAATTTTTGAATGGATCAAATCTAAGTCTTATTTTTAAAAAGTATGTATTTTACATAAGATTTTATAAAGATTAAGTACTTACTATAGCACAATAATATTTGACAAGAAAATATGCTTAGTCCAATCCTCTTTATAACATAAGAGTATGACTAATTTTTTATTGTAATTGTATAAGCTAATTTTTAAAAATAAAAATCAAGATTTTTTTAATTATAAATCTTGCTATCACTACCACTATTATAGAACCATGATATTATAGAAGTTGCTTCATTGGTAGCATTTGTAATATGTAGAGTCTTAAATGGATAGGATCCTAATTTATCTCAAATTAAATGTGTATATGTATAAAGATCTATTTTAAAATGGTGATAATGATTTAATTTAAATATCACTAATCTAAACTTAAAGACAAAGGTATTCTAATCTAAGTTTAGATAAATAAAAAATAAAAAATAAAAGTAGAATAAAGTTTTTGTTTGTGACAACCAAAATTTGCAAATATAATAATGTCCAAATTAAAGTAGGTGAATTGTAAATCAAAAGAAAAATTATAGAAATTTTATATCAAATCCTAGTTGTAATAGTTAGTCAAACATTGCTCAATCTACTAACAAACTAGAAAGCTTAATTCATAGCACAATTAGCTTGTAACTTTTAATAGACTACTATTCTAAGCACCTCATGCCTTTGGTATCATATATATAGATGTTGTCTTAATCTTTGAACTTTGGATCTTCATAATTTAGTTAGATTATAAAAATATTACAAATGTATGTGCTATAAAGAATAAACACAATCTTTAAAGGATTCTTACCTAGTACCTAAAAAATGATTGATTCTAAATAATGCATGATGTTTAGAAATAAATAGCATTGCACAAAACTTTGTATAATACAATCTATTAACTAAAGCTTTAAGGTTTTGTTATAATACAATACAACAAACCAAGACAAATTATTTAGTAATTTTAGATAGAAGAAGCGACATTTTACAAAATTTAAATACAATCATAAGTAAAAACCTCAAAATGGAAAATGCATCTTCCAAGGAGGAGATTTAATGCAAAGAATTGTGTTGTTCTAAAACAACATTGTTCTTGTGTCATATTGTAAAAGATTATAAAAATAAGATGTCTTACACCATTAAATCATTTGTTAGAAATTGGCCCTACCATTATTCATTTAATTAACTATTATCTTTCAACTTAGTGTGAGATTCTAAACAAGCATCAATTGAGAGAGAATCTACTAGCCTCCATTGGACCATGTCTATTTTCTCTAATTCTATTCTTCCATCATTGGTCTTATTTTACCACATGCTATTATTGTCACTAGCACCAATCATCTTTAGCAACAGCAAAGGTCAAATCTACATAAGTCTTCACAACCACATTAAAGTTAACCTTGGTTATTTAATTTTGCCTCCTTTCTAAATTCAAAATTACTACATTTAAGACAATCATCACTTAAAAACACTTAACTAATTGTCACTTAAAACATTTAAGACAATCATCACTTAAAAACACTTAACTAATGGTGGTTGCATTATGGAGGACCAACACTAAAAACATATACACAAAAATCCATTATAATATCCTATTGTATCCTTATTTTAAATTAAGCAATACACTTCTTAAAATTTTGATTACATTGTTTTTAGCTCATAATGCTGTATTTATTTTTGTTAATAAATAAATAAAAAGTAAAAGAAAGCTATGTGATGAAACAAAACATAATATCAATTCAGTTACTGAATTTTTCATCTTCAGATTCAATAAAATGTTGTAAAATTTTGGTGTTTTCAGTGCTGTATCTTCACAATCAACATTGAACAACTTCTACAAATACATGGATACCCTCACTCATGGTCTGATTGGAAACACTAGAAATTTTGTAACTTAAGTTTTCAAAAGTTGTATTACATCAATACTAAGCAAAGCAAGCAACCTCTTAAAACCTTGAATATGATCCAGAAGATCTCCTGGATGGCCCACCCAAAAGCTTTTGATCAATCAATCATTAATCCAACTCTTGCTGTCTCCCCATATTCCTAACCTATTCCACATAGTCCTAACCTATTCCACATTACTCTTGTTGGGTCCAGCTTCATTCTCTTCACATAATAATTTTTGCTTCATCTATTTGTGTGCCGAAAGGTGACCTCACAAGAAATCAAAATTTAAACCTAGTCTTTCTGATTATAAAAGATATTGGAGGCTGTCAGGCAATTGTAAGTGAAGCCAAAACTGATCCAGCAAAGTCTTCTTGCCCAAGTCTTCAAACATAACCCTGTCCTGTGACATCTACAAAAGTGAAACATAATAAGCATTTGACTATGTGAACACCAAAGTAAGAGAGTAGACATACTATACCTTGGTTCCATTGAAGTTTTGTGGGACAGTATCGATCAAATCTCTAGCCATTAATATGGAGAGCTTCTAGTTTGCAGGAACCTTAGATGTAGAAATAAATTAGTGAGGCAAGAATAAACAGAGACAAAGACAAAGCAACAATAAACAGAGGCAACAATCATGCAAGTGCACAAGACTCCAGTAGGGAAAGACGTTCTGAAACACTGGGGAGTCCAAGGCAAGTAACATCCCCTCATTTTAATAAAAAATTAAACACACGCCTGTGAAAGTGTAGGTTGATGGATGGCAACGCAAAACCCTAACAATACCAGCTCAGCCTCATCAACCCCTCATCCATATACCTTGCACCTTCGTTCCAGCGTTTGGAGTGGAACCAGGAGCACTATATTTTTCAAAGCATTTCCCACATAGGATAGGCACTACAATGTCAGCAGTCTCACAAACCTTCTGTATATTAGGGACGCAGCATCTGCTGCATTATCAAGCTTCCCATGTAGGCTTTCATGAGACTTCGAAGGACATCAACAAAACCCAAAAATATATATAAATACAATCAATGGATGAGGATGGATGTTCGAAGTGCATGGCAAACATGTGGGGGCTATCCAGCCGCAAGAACGGGACCACCACCAGCTGCTGTTATGCCTGCAATATTTTTCTGTACGTCCACTTCCCCCTGTAGGCGTCCCTGTACATCCTGTTCAAGATTGAAAACACAACGATCAGATAAACCTATCTCAAGCATTCTGAAGCTACCTACTTCAATCCAGTAGATTATTATCTTGCTCTATTTAGTTCTTTTTTTTTTAAACAAGCCTGTGAAATTGCAGTAAAGTATTGACCCTACTAGAATCATAACAAAGTGAAAAAGCGAAGACAAAAAACGCAGGTAACCTACCATCACTTGTGCAGTATTTTCTGCACTATGCTGCAAGCCCGCTACCTGGTGCTGCTGTTGCTGCAGAATGATCTGCACCCTCCAGAAATCACCACAGCGACATGCTAGCTCAGCTATTCTGACAATGCTCATGACTCCTAGATAGACAACAGACGAGCTGATTTGCATGAGAAAATTTAGTAGTATATTGTTTTCTAGTAACCTCAAAAATGGTAACAGCCCGGACGTAGAAACCTTATATTTAGTTTGTCCACCTCACAGAGCAGTAAATGTGCTTACTTGTTGTGACTGTAGTACAAGTTGCTGCTGTCCTCCAGCGGCAATTGAAAGGTTCTTGGACAGATCTCTCAATACACCCTGTCAGCATTAGACGCAAAGTTCCATCAATTCTATTCATGTACTCGACCAAGTTAATCATCTACATAGTTGTGATATCTCATCCTGAATTCTGAAATAAGGAAAGTTTCTTGCAGTCACTGACCTTATTGGCCCACATAAGACCACACGCGTTGCATAGTGTGCGAGGTCCAGCAGGTCCTCGTCGCATCATTGGAGTGGACCGCTCCCCAATTCCACAATGTACACAACTGCAGCCATGGAAACAGCAAACAAACTTACTTCCTATCCACAACCCATAAGTACCATTTTGTTTCACAAAGGCATTGGAACTCCGACCGACATGTTCAGCTAATGATCCAAGTAGAACTAACTGTAGAGGAAATACACGAAGGTGTATTAGGCATTAAAAGCCAGAAAAATCCACATACGTGACTTCTGGTTGAACTCCTCCGGGCCCTAAAGGCTGTCCAAGGGCTTGGGTACCATCCCAATTAGCAACAGGTGCACCCTCTTCTTGAGTTGGCCTCGAAGATGCAAACTGGCCTTTCTTGCGCTGCATCCTGAATACAGTCTTGAATTTGAACTCATTAGAAATAAAGCGCACTGAATGGGCAATGTTCTCAACACATCGTTTCAGGACCAAGTACCGAAAAATCATCGATTAAAATCTAAGAAAGTTGACTGGATTCAACGATTCGGCTTGCAGTAAGGTTAAAACCCAAGGCTAGTCAATTTCCCGATTTTCAATCCATGAGAAGATAAGACGTGCATAAATCAAGAACAGTTCAAATATTATACAGTTTGTGGACATATTGGTAGAAAACATATCGGATCATCAAAATTAAGTTACCTTTGAGCAACTTCTTTCCGAACAGTGTACCGAATCTTCTTATCATAGCACCGCTCTTTGCGCTTCTCCCGAAATCTTGTCAAAGATGCTAACCTTTGTGGCATGTTCATTCGAGCTGGTAGCTCCGTCAGCCCCTACATTGGTCAAATCCCAATGCTCATTTTTAGAATTTAAAACAAGAAGAAAAGCTCATCTGATTATTAAAGCTACACAACTCCACTGGCATTAGAACAGTGTCCGAAAAGCAACGCAACATTAATTACCCGAAGGAAGATATCATCATCCAACCAACTGCAAAATAAGGTGTGGCACTACATTTTTGAGATACATATTTAATGTTAAACATGGAAAAGTTACAAAAGCTCTACCTTGTGATGATTATGGTTATTGGATATGTTGACGCCTGGCATGCCGGGAGGTATCTCGCGGCCGCCCAATAAAAGCAGCACAGCCTGGACCTATAACGCATATCCAAGTAAAGTTAACCAATCCAACTTTATCAACTCTTATATGTCCAAAAAGATACATCAACTGACCAAAACACTGCACAGACATGCAGTAATTACTTGCTGAGACAACACAGAAACAAGTCGGTCTAAACCGCACATACTCCACGCAGAATGCAGAAACATCGCATGAAGAACTAACTACCTTCTCAGGAGGCACGGCATCGAACACATATACTTCACCCTGATAAGATAAGGTGAGCTGGGTGGAACTCTGAGTGCGCACAGCCAGGGGAGTAGGACCATCATTCGGATTGCCACCGCCATCAGAATGCATGTCAGCCTCATCGAGACCTTCCTCGTCTCCGGCATCGTCGTCATGATCTTCCACTTCAGCTCCATTTTCCTCGTTATTGTGCATCCCGTGCCCGTGATGGCCATGATTACCGTGGGCATGATCACCCTCCAAGTGACTCTGGACTCGTTGGTCGACCCTAACATGGCCGAGCCCGTCTGGTTCGCCATGGCCGTGCACATGCATCTCATGCATGGCATGTTGTGCGTGACTTAATCCATGATTCAAGTTGTGTGGATGAAGGCTATGATGTAATTGAAGAGATTGAGGATGCACGAGATGATCTGCGTCTGACATCCCTCCTACATCCACTTCCTAAAAGCGCACCAAAAGTAGACGAATGCACGCCTTGGATTTAATGCTACCGAGGGCAAGTCCTAACCATGTGGTCAGCGATTCAAGGGATGCATCATTAAATATCCGGATGTCAAAATAGCGTGAAACCCACTACCATCAGGCACAACCAGTTTTCCATGTGTCATCTCCTCATTAACGGCGCACGGGCTTGCATCTCTGCTTGACAATCGTACCTCCACCTATTAGAGCATGCCAGAATCCGGAATTCACAATCAAAAATGTATGCAAGGCAAAAATGTAGCAATTCTCACTTGCAACGACATGAACATCAGACCAAATATCATCAGCGACCTGAGACAAGAATAACTTCTCGAAGGGAAGGAAGGATATTGCCTACACCCAAAGAAGACAGCGCGCTGCAGATGTCTGGTAACAAGGCTCTTCTGCAAATGCCCTTAAAAACACTAAGATACTAATCTCAACCGATTACTAGAATGGATTAGAACAATATGCTATAAAAACAAAAGGCAAACTTCCATAAATCTTCAGGCGAATTGGCGCACAATATCTCAAACAATACTCCCGGCAAGACGTCCATTTCAAAACTACATTTCTCGCCCTGATCCAACGTAGACCTACCTAACCACCCAATTCGAAAATTAAAAGAAGACAGTTGAAGAAAAAATTATAACTTATGATAGTGCCAGATAGATGCCCTTCATGAATGGTAGCACAGTTCATAAAACATAAGAAGGCATCACGTTGAAACAGAGCGCCAGAAGTTAATCCATAATTGTCACTCAACCCTAAACTACAGCTGACAACATATGCTTCTGGATATCATATTTTAATCAAAGTTTCGACTCAACCCAAAAATAGACCTAACTTTGTGAGCTCACTACAGCATTCTCGCTTCACAATCTTCTAGCTCGGCTTGTCTAAAGCTCACTCGGAACACTCTGCAACAATTCGCACTGGAGTCGAAGCGAAGGTGCAAATTGCTTTAACATATAGGCACTATTCACCCTATTACTTTCGTTCTGTTCCTCCAGAAACATGGCCATCAATCTGGTCCTCACAAGCATCACTTGTAGACGACATAAATGAAGGCTAAAAGTTGCCTTTTCTGACACAACTTCCAAGTCCAAAGAAGAAGGAAAAATAAACTGCTTTGATTAACCCAGAACCTGGTAAAGCATCACATACCAGTCGTCCCTCCTTCCCGCACTTCCTCCCTCCCTCCCTCCCTCCCTCTCCCTGCCGGAATCCGAAAACCAGAACAACTCAAATCCTCAGGTGCACCCTGAATCTTTCCTCACTCTGAGACGCTCACATCACGTTGTTTCCCCTCTTGGTGCTACAACCATCCCCGGTAACCTAAACACGTCGCTACAACGCATCCCAAAGCTATAAAAGACACAAGGCTGCCCTCCTCCCAAATCAACCAAAGGAAAATTGACGCTGGCAAGCAAAACACGTACCTCAACGCCGATGCTTAGCCATGGCACGGCTTCTATTGCTGGCGCGATCCCCCTGCCTCTCTCATCACACATGCACCATGTCCAAATCGGAGGAAGCTAGCCTGTGCACACCAATGCAACCACTTCACCTGAAGCTGACCACAACCCAACTGGACGCAACACTGCGACAACTCTTTTGCGGGGAGGAAAAGCCAAGAATCTCGCGCGCGAGCACGGATTGCAGACGTAGGACGAGCAAAAAGGAAAGGGGAAGGGGATCGCTCTCTGTCATGGGCAACGACGGGTCCTCCTCTCCCCGACGCCGGCCCCCACACCCGGCCCGCACCCTCACCCGCACCCACCCCCCGTGCGCTCCATTGTGGGGCCCCACTTCAGCCCCTCGCCTGCCACGTAAGATCAGTTCCTTGGCCCTTGCTTTGGGTGCAATGTGCGGTCCACACTGCAAATGATCATTCTACACTTATCTTAATTTAAATTTTTCCTGCCAACAGTTTCTATTCTACGCTACTACAGAAGTTATGTGTACGTGATTCTATTTCAAATTCAATTTGCATGAGACGAGAACAGTGTGTGCAATAGGAGACAAGGCTGATCACACAAGTCTGATCAGTGCTATAAATAGTAAATATGATAAAGGTACAAATCATTCTAATTATCAAACTAATTATGCAACTACTACTACTACGAAAAAATAATCTACATATATATATATAAGGAGTTTTTGTTGAATAGACAACAACAAATACATAATTTAAATAAGTTAAAATAAACCATTATAGAAAATAAATAATTAAAATAATTAAATACAAAACAAAAAAAGTGAACAAAAGCATATCTTTTATTTAGATATAGATTATTTCTCGCACTGATGTCATTTTAAAAAATAGGTAAATTGACACAATTTCATTTTTTTACTATATATATATACACACACACATATGGGTGTGTGTATGATTTATGTAGAAAGTAATTATAAGATGCAGGGAATCGAAAAAGATGATGAATAAATGTTTCATCACAGAATTAACTCTATCATTAGAATCGTCGTAAAAAGGAAGGAATAAACCAGGATAAAACTACATTTCGGCGTTATTAGGGACAATATTCAATATGCCTTTAACCATCAGAGTTATGGTAAACTGAAAACGAAGTTACAGTGGAAAAAAATAATTATGTGAAAAACACAAGTCTTTTTAAAGTGGGCAGAAGTCAATAATCAAATAAATAATTATAAATAAAATTGTAATATTTATTACAAGTTAATAAAAGAAAACCACCAATTTTGGAATTTTTTTTTTTTTTTTTTTTGTTTTGTTTTGTAGATTATTATAGTCAATAGCATTATTATATTAACACGTTGTTAAGCATGTTTTGGAAAGTATTACTTCATGGCAAGAAATTTTACAATGATTCGGTCATTCTGGATGCATTAGGGAGGTATTAGATGGGATTTTGAAAAAACCGTTTAGATTTGTCCTGATATTTTCCATGAACACGGTCCTACCCGCCGGGGGTGGGTATGGCGTCCACAAAACGGGAACATCAGAAGGGCATCACCGGGTTCCGGGGAGGGTATCAGAGCACCGCACGACGGAACAGCTTCTTCGTTCAGGGCGGAGGAGGTGGATGTGGGTGAGAGGAAAGGGACGGGGAGAGCATCGGGAGGCGTTTCCCCATCGATCGTTTGATCGATCATCGCGCATGCACGATCCCTGTGTCTCCTCTCTCGCTCCGCCACTAATTCTCCACCATGTTCACCCCCTTCATCAGGTGCGTGTATTGCCCCTCCGCTCTCCAATCCAATTCGCATCGCATATGGCCCTAGAATGATTGGGAGCCTGGCTTGTGTGGAACCAGCGATTGGGATCCCTCAATCTCCTCATTGTGGGCGAGGATTGTTCTCTCGCGATCCTTTTTATGGTCCAGCAATTTTGTATAAAGTCGACTGTAGTTAACCTAGCTTTCAATACTCTTGATTGTAAAACTAGGGGTTCCATCAGTCACCAGCATGCAATTTGAATTGAATCGTCTTGATTACCCGACGACGCTCTGTATGTCTGTTGAATTGTTAATTTTCATCTTCTATTTTTCTTGTTTTGAACCGTTACGTGTCCTGGAATCAAGGACAATCAGGTGAAATCAGATTGGGTGAATTTAGAAAATTTGGTTGATCAACACCGAATATGTCAGTGTGTGTAGGGTTTTCAAGAGGGCTTGAACTATCGTGATATGTTGACAGGATGTAGGTTAGGATTCACGTGCTCTAAGATGGTTTTAGAAGAACGTGATTCCTTGAGTCCTGAGCAGTGCATAAGTTTCTTTATGATTGAGAGGAATTCCGCGGTTGCATTTCCTTGTAAGAATCTTGCGGAGTAGGTGTGCGATGACTGACACTGGGTTGTTGAATTGGACGAACTTCGATTCTCGAGGCTTGATCCTTGTTTAGGGGTTTCCCCACATGTACCTCGCAATTCATATACCCTCTATTGGAACTAATTTAGGAGTTTCTCAAATTAACATGCAGGGGTGGACAACAGCAGCAACAAGGACAACCGTCCCCTCCATCACAGAGCTGGTACCCGCCCTTCGATGCGGTTCCAGCTAACAGTGGACCGTCACGCTTGCCACCACCTCCTCCAAATTTTGGAACTTATCCATCCGGAATCAACCCTCTTGCTCGACACCCTACTACTGATGCACGCCCATCTTTAGGAGGCTATTTTCCAAGCACTGCATCATATTCTGGAGTTTATCCACCACCAACTAGTACATCCGTCCCATCTTCAGGGACACACTCTTCATATGCAGGCGCTTATAGCTCTGTGGCAAGCTTGAAAGACAAGAGGTGAGCTTCTCGTCAGCAGAAATGATTGAGTTTGTATATTCAAGTGAAAGGTCTTGGTGACATTTATGCCTGGTAGCTCTGAGGTTGATGTAAGGTCGACTCGCATCCTAGGAAAGTAACCAAGGAGTTATCGACCCCATTTTGATGTAATCACCACGCGGTGTTCATTAGTGTGATTGACCTTCAAGAATGCCGTTGCTCTTTCAACTTAGAAGATTGGAACTAGTGGTGTTATTCTGTGGGTAACTTTAGTTCCTTATACGCAGGGAATGCTTGCGTGGTTTTTGTAGCTTATCCGCTTAATGGTTCTGATTACGATTCTTGATGTGTGTCTTTTTTTACGTTCAGTTCAGAAGAGCTAGCCAGATTGCTTAACGACAGAGATGCGTACGATGCGTTTCTCCACTCTCTTGATGAAGTGAAACGCCTGGATACGGTATCTACTTCAAACCATGTTTAAGTTTTCTTGGATAAGGTTGTAAGAGTCATTTGTGTCTCAAAGTTTGTTTCACATATCATTGGATGAGCGTGGAAGCTTATATTGCATATTTGTATGAACCTGCATGGCCGGAATCCTGCTTTTGAGTGTTTTGTCGAAGGTTTCCTTTCATGAAAGTTTTGAATCATCGATTGGTGAAGCATCTGGAATCTCGTCCTGGCGGCGACAATTTTAAATTCTATATCTTGTTTTAGGATTGAGTTAGCAGGTTCTGTCGTATGCAGCTGAGTCGGTTTGCATGAAGACATCCTCTCATTATATTGTCCTACTTCCTCTCCTGTGGTAATTTGCAGATCAGCGCTGAACTGAAGAAGTCCACTGTAGATGAATCAAGTGAGTTCATATTATGAGTTTGGCTGTCGTACTCTAGGATCTTGAAACATTATTTGTCATTTCATAAGCGAACTTGACTTCGATGACCAGAAACGATTTTCATGAAAAGCTGCTTCACTCATGTGCTACTTTTTCGAGCAGAGAACAATTTGGTTAAGGAATCAGAAATTGCTGAACTTCGAACTCAGGTATGATTGTTATGGGGCGCATCATTGCATTTCTCGAGCGTGATTAGGTGTGTTCTGAATCTGAAATTTCAGACATCATTTGAGCTGGTGTGCGCTGTTTTCTCCTGTCTCCGAAACAGAGTGCTCTTTGTCTGAAATTTTGCATGTGTTTACTTGTGTACCACAGTGCATGATCATAAGAAATACAGAGCTTGCTGCTAGTCGAGAAAAGTTTGAGGAACTTGAAAACCGGTATAAGGAGGTGCAAGCCAATTGCTCGCCTTCTGCACTGCTACACAAACTTCAAGGTGTGATTCAAGTCTAAATCTGTTTCTATGCAGTGCAATTTATTTGTGTCTTCTTTTGAGCAAATAACCTCTTTTACCACCGAAGTCTAACCTATGGCTTCGGATGTGCAGATGCTGTAAATAAAGCTGATGAAGATTCTGAGAATTTGCATTGTAAATTTCTGGCCGGAGAAATTGAACTTGTTGAGTTTATTCAAAAGTATCGCCAGCATCGTCTTCTCTACCATAGACGCTCAATGATCTGCTTGGCAGCACTCTCCTCCTTGACCACTCCTGGGTAGTGCCAGCTATAGCGAGAGTTCAGTCTACCCATTTAAGTATTAGTTGTACAGTGGATTTATGAGTCCCACATTAGGTGAATGATGTTGATCCAGGTTTTTTTCACAATGACTGTCGATCGGTTCCCAACGGATACCTGAAGACAACGATGTTGCTAATGTTTGGGACGTGTAACTTACGATTTCAGAATAATATATCCTGCTTCTTCATGCCCAAATGAACTTCATTTCAGGTTCAGTTAACCTGGCGGAATTTTGGTGTATTATTGCACGTTGCAGTCAATAAGTGGCGGCAGAGCTGGAGAATGAATTTTGGAGAATGCATCAAATAAGGAGCAAATGCCAATTCAAAAATCTTTGGAAAAAATATTTGAGGGGAGGAGGAAGACTATTATTTGAATCCTCTACCCAATGGATTCACTCAGCAGAAAGTGTCCCATTTTATCATTGATGTTAACTAGTTTAGTTTGATTGTAAATTTGCTTGGTCATTCCCATGTTCTATGTTTTTGTAAAATATCTAATCTTTATTTTCTTTAAATTCATTGAATACAAAGTGCTATTGTGGAATAACAATGCAAACAAAGTCTTTTATCAATTTTACAAAGAGAATTGATAGAAATAAACTCACATACATTGTTTAAATTGTGATTTGTTATTCTTATTTTATATTAATGCACATTATTGACTCACTTTAATACATTACTTTAAAAACAATGGCCTTTAATGTATATATATATATATATATATATATATAATTTTTTTAAAACTCATATTTAATTTATAATTCACTTTATGATTAAAGAAGAATAATTAATAAAGTATATATTTAAAAAATAAAAAATAAACTTACATGAAGGAAATTCAAAACACACTAAATAATTCTTTGCATTGTTTTTATTTTTATTCAACAAATTATAATTGATATTCTAAATTTGTTGATTTCTAATAACACAATTTTTTGTTGGCAATGTTAGCTTCTAAAATTTTTAATACTTATTTATAAGAATTTTGCAGTGATTAAAGTCTTTAAGTACAAAAATAAAACCTAAAATCAAATATATGTTAGTATTTCAATAAAAAATTAAGTTTAAAATTACTATATAATAAAATAATTATTATTTCATTATAAGAATGGAATTCTATTTTTTCTTTGGTTGTGATGCAAAAATTATAGAAATATTAAAAATATATATAAATAAAAAATTAAATAATTTTTATAAATTTATTACAAAAAATAAAGAGATTGTTTTTTAAATAGATTTATAGATTTGCTTATATGTTATTAAAGAAATTTAATTCTATATTAAAAAAATCAATAAACTAAAAATTAAACTATATATATATATATATATATATATATATAACTATCTATATATATGAAACAAAAATAAATTATCTTAATAATACAAAAAATATATATTTGTTACATATTTTTGTTATTAATTTTCTTTAAAACATAATTGCTACAACTTTGCTTTAGATGATGATAGAAATAAACATCCATCAAATGTAACTCTTGAAACAATTTCAATTTCTATACAAATAATAAAAAAATTAAAATTTGTTAAATCATCTTTTATTTTTATTTCGTGAACACTATTATTTATTATTTATTTCTTGCACTATAAATTAATCTAATAATATCACTCTTGATTAAAAGATTTATAAGCCAAACAAATTCAAAGTTCTTTCAATTTTTGTTAAATTTGAGTAGTTTTCAAATACTTACTTTACATTTCATTCCAGGCTAGAAAAATGATGAAAACATTGTTGAAGCACATAGTAAACAACAACAATCAACTAAATTCCCATTCACCTCGTCACTCCCCTGCACAAAAATATCCATTGAAACGTAAAAGTAATAGGCTGAAGAAGCACACGAAAAGTTGAAAAGTAAAAAGGAGAACCTAGAGTAGAGTAGTTAGATAATACACGAGCGACGCGAGGAAGCGGCTTCGATAGAGAAGCCCTCGATTATTGCGAGAGTTGCAAGCCGGATTGCGGAGCCCCCGAGCCAGATGAATTAGTAGGGGGCTCATGCCATTGCATTGCAACCGGGACGGACGGAGGGACGCCATAGCTTCTGCCTTATGAGCCCGGGTGCACAAGCCAAATTCGCGTTTTTACATGGACTCTGCGCATGCGGGTTTGCAGCACCAGCACCAGCACCAGCATTGTTGCAAAGGCGGTGCTTTATTCACACAATGGTGGTTCTGAACCTGTTCTTCATGCTGTTGAAGCATTGGCACTGCACACTTTCAATGTGCCCGAATGTGCAGTCTATGTACACGTGAGGTGGACTGGAGACTAGTTCGCCTGGAGTTATTCACAGAGGATTGTATTTACGGGGCACAGAGGTTCTTGAAGCTGCGCCATTCAGCAACAGGCTGAGTTTAGTGGAGAGAGAGAGAGAGCGAGAGAGAGAGAGAGAGAGAGAGAGAGAGAGAAAGAAAGGCTTGCGCGATACCAACTAGATGCAATCGTTGTATGTGTGACAGCATAACCTGGTGAGAAGAGCGTAGAGAAGAAGTAGGATATGGTTATTGATGTGGAGTGAGGTCTGTTGAAGTTGATGACACTCACAGATCAGGGGGCTCAGAGAGCAGCTGAGGACGCTTGAAGCCGCGATCATCGCTGCGAGTGCATGTACCGCTGAACCCATGCGCTGGATTCGAAGTCTGCCGAGATTTGCACGCGCAGTACTTCGTGCAGAGTGCCTCTGTCGAGAATTTGGAACAAGGAGACACTCTCTGGCTCGGTGAGATTGGCAATAGAGGCCATGCGGATTTGCATCTCGTCCCGGCGACGGAAACCGTTGGCCCACCCTCCGATGCTCCACCACCTCAAACACACCTTCCTTTCTCCCACGTTACTTCGTGCCAGAAACTCCTTCAATTCCTTGAACTCTGCGCCCTGTGGCCAAGATAGCATTCGAGTTTACCAGAATGCAGCGATGACTTCACCAACAGATTGGTAAGGGGGAGAACAAAATTCACCATAGGGTATGCATAAATCCAGGTATGAATTAGGGTTGGGGTAATATACCTGAGCGCCGAGATGGAAGAGACAGTAGTGTAATCCGATTAGGTTCATGAGAACACTCTGCGCAGATGTAAAGAGAAACAAAAACACATCGTATAGGGCCAGGCCTGTGGTAGACAGCATCATGAGCCCGTTCTGGTAGTCGGCCACCTCCATGGATCCGTGTCGTGTCCGGGCTTTGATCAGTTCCACCACCGCTCTTGCTCTCTTCCTCATCTCCATGTGACTGTTTCGGTACGCTGCCTGCCATCCCTGCAAAAATCGTTGCCGGCACAGGCCGCTTAAACGAAACGCTGCGAATTAGTGTTAATTGAACGGCAACGACTTTGCGCGAGGGTTTTTAAAAATGGTGGAGTTTGCTAGGACACCAAAAATTGCTACCTCTCCGGGCTGCTTGAACAAGCTGTGTACACTGCAGGGCTTGATGAGCATGCAATCGCAGAGCCGACGCTTGGGACTATCTTTTCCTCGCAGGTGGCGAGATGAGAATATGGCAGTGGCTGTAGAGGTCGACGCCCAACGCTTGTGGAAGAGATGGAACCACACGACGTCCGAAGAGCAGATGGCGTGCCAGTAGCGAGAGCATCTTCCTAGGGAGCAAATGTCGCGCTCCGACAGGATTGTTACGATTTGGTGAACGACGTCAATTGGAAGGTGGCTCTCTTCTTCATGCCACGACCCTGGATCGTCGAACTCTACTTCCTTGTTATCACCTAACTTCGCGACTGTCGTTGCCATCAACCCACCCCTAACGCACACCCAACTCCAATTCCTACAAGTTTCACTCATCCGTTGCAATCATCTTAACTTGTGAAGCTCCGGCCATTCAATCCCTACTATTAGCATAATCAAAATGACTAAACGATCACAGTCTGCTTCACAGGGAGCTCAAGAGTATCGGTTTTTGCCATAGAATCGCCAACCCTCTAGCCTTTCGTCCCGTATCACACCTCTACGAATCTCCCTAAATGGGTTCACCACCTACGTGATGCTCTCTTTTTCCACTCAAATCAGCTGCTCAGGATGAAAGTCCAGCCGGGGAGAGAGAGGAGCCAAGTTACACGTCTACCGTGCGCTGCAAAGTGGAGGAACTTTTTATCTTACTGATTTTGTCAATCGAACAATTGATGAGTGTGCAAGTTCCACCTAAAAGAGAACGATGGCTGCCGACTACACAAACTCCAAACCATTTCTCGTCTTTTACATGATTGATCGCCCACACGTCTGTAATAATAGAGTGGGTGTCAAGAGCCGGCCGGCCCAAGTCACCGGTGGGGTCATACTTGTTTCTTATATGCCGCCCCTCACAGCTCACCATCCCATCCATTTGCGTTCAATAGTGCTCAATGTACAGTAAATTGCAATAGACTTTGTTAGACAACTTACGACTACTTTCTCAGAAGAGTGAAGTGTTCTTCAAATTGTGGCGGAAATATTACAGCTCATTAAGGTGGTCCTAGAGAATGAATTAGACCACACAACCCCCTCAGATCAGCAACATCAAGGGGTTTCAAAGACATAAGTTAGGGGGTTGCTTTCAAACAATTCCTCGGCAAACTATCGCCCGAAAATAAGCTTCATTGTGAATTCAAGAGGTGGATAGAATAGAATGGCAGACTAATTCTACAACATCATTCAAGTATCAATTCTGATTTTGAGCATCAATGTCTGTCGCCCTGGAGATTCACTGGTCCAAGCAGCCACACATTAAAATTGCAGTAACAGATGGATCTTCATCCGCGCGACTGCTAAATAACATTATGAGCCCTCTCTCTGTGTGCATGTCTCGGGTCGACAAGTCGATATGCTCCACAACTGGTGCGACACTACCTAATCTTGATGATTGCCAAGAGGCTGTACCAAGTTCATGTCATGGGAGCTACAAGCGGATTGGTAGCTTCATACCGTCGAAGCTTAACTGGACATCCAAACCTTCACTGTCCAGCAGTTTTGCGAGGTATGCATTGATTTTGTCATGGTCCATCGTGTGCATCATCCCTATGATTTCAATCCAAACAGTATATCTAGCATTATACACCACATTTAAGCCATAGTAATATTTCTGAACTTAATGCCTCTTTCGTTTTCCTTCATTAACATACCTATCTTCAAGTCTCGTCAAAAAATATATGTAGATATATACATGAAAGTCAGACATTGATATGTACCTGTAAAGAGCGTTCGCTTCGGGCGAATTTTCCTTACTTCCTCTAGTGCCTGCCAAGTCATGTGTAGAAAAAAAGGGTTTTACGATTAAGAGAAATTTAGAGCTCTTTCTTAAGGTTAACTACAGAAATAACATCAAAGATTCAGTATGCTTACCGCAGGCATTCCAAAATGTGTCGCACTTGATCGATCCGGTCTCAAGGCATCCTGCAAAGTACTCATCTGTGAGAAGGGGAACCCAACTACAGACACGCTTGCTTCCAACTTAGAATTGAATCACAGTCTCGTTTGGAAACATAACACACACATATCCCGGTATTTAATATTTTTTATACATGTCCACACACTGCACGCATACATAACTAGGTTCGGGCCAGCAAAGGATACGAATGCTACCAGAATGAGAAGATCGCAGTTTTCCAGAAGTGGGTACGTCTCGGCAGGAATCTCGCTTGCATCACTGCACGATGAGGTTACCCCTTTCAGCATCAATTTACACGAAGGTCTTACATCGCATCAAAATACTACTGATTGGAAATTTGGTTGAAAAGGGTGAGGCATGCACCTGATGTAACAAACATCACCAATTCGAAATCCAAGAGACCGATAGCCTGGCCCATGCCAGACGGGCAACGGAGTCACCTGGTCGAAACCCAGACATACACTTGTAAGCCTGGGCACATCCTTACCAAAGCAGGAGAAAAAAAAAACCAATAGTTGTTTTGGGGGTCCCAAGCAACGAAAGAATCTCATAGAAAAATCATACCTTGAGGCCATGCACTTGGAAGGGCTCTTCACTCATAGGAATGAATTGCAGCTTTGTTACGGCTGTCCCTTTCATGATGACGCTTGTGTCCACCAAGTAGTAGTGAGATTTGGCCATTACCTTCACACAACATAGTAAGTCTTAAGTGAAAACATGCTGAACAATTCTAGCCTAGGGGGAGTCGTCACCAGAATCTCACAAATGCAAATACGAAGTAAACAAAACACGGTTGCAGAAATAAAAGGAATGTGGATATTTACGGTAATATAGGGTTTAGGTTCATAAACATACCGTTAAATCACGAAAACCCACATATATCGGTATATGAGGTTGTACATTATTGGTCCAATCCCGCAAATCGTCCAATCCTGCAGCGTCAAATCACCAAATCTATTGCAATGGAATAAAAAATCATGCTAATTTTACAGGACTCATCTGCGCTTCCCAATTGTGCTGATGCTTGCAATAGTCACTAGCGAATGCCCAGAGACAGAGAGATCACAATAGCAAGTTCTGTCCCTTAACTGCATGTGCTCAATTCCACAATGTGACTACAAGAGAGCTTCACGTAACTTACCACCGTTGGCGTCAGCATGTGCATGAGTAATAATTACCGAATCTATCTTCCTTATTCTGCACCGAATTGAAGTGATGCCCACTTTAGAATGGCTTCACCATCTCCATATACGAATTTGATCGACACAAACGGTAAATGAATAAGCTTGATAATCACTGAAAATTTAACAGCTAGTCGAAATGTGTTTACGTATATTGATGTTTTGTAGACTCTTACCCATAGTACGGAAACCATTGTAGTGCGCTGTGATAGAAGAATCTGGCAGGTACAAGAACGTTAACATGTTATGAGATGCCTTAGAGACTTACAAAAAACTCTCAAAGCAAAGAGTCCTTGCAAACTGAGTCTGCATGTCAAACCAGGTCAATAAGGAAATTCCTAACATGATATGACCAACTGACAGGTACCGACTAGGGCAAGGCTATGAGAGCAATGGAGGGAAAGGGTACAAAGGAAGGGGGAGTCGTACTTGCCAGCATCTATGAGAATATTATACAAACTTCCGTCAGGAGCCAAATACCGCACTAACAAACTAGTATTGCGGCGCCTGTTTTTGTTGCCCAACTGTGCTGCGGCCAGGCACACCTGTTTGGAGGAACCCGGCAACGCAATCAAGTATCATGAGCTCCAAGCGCTAAATTCAGTCTTCCTTGAAGAGACATTTCACCTCTTATCTCTACTTCAAATACTCAAGCGAACATCTACAAGCATACAAAAGACTACCAATTCCAAATTTCCAACAACAAATCAATCAAGGACCTGAATATGATGCACACCAACGTATGCAAGTTTCAACACAAAATGCTTGCTGATCATGCCACCCAAAATTTCAGCTGCATTTCGCGATGTACTACAACAACGGTAGTCACAGAGTACAGGAATCCGAGCGGACTTACAGGGCAAGATTTGTCCGGGTTCGTCAAACAGCTAACTCTAGGTATGCCTTCACTAGTTCCTGTTCCCAAAAATATGATTTCTGAAGTAGTCAGCTCCCTTCCAGCCTCCTCGCTCTGAACCCCTAAGAATCCATCCACAAAGGCTCCCGACTGAAACGCTTTCTGTGCAAATAAACCAGAAAAATAAAATTCAACGTTTTCCAATATAGTGAGAAAATGAAAGCAAACACACTAACAATCCCGCACAAAAAAAACCCTCACGAATGATTGATTGTTCGTCGCAGTCCCACACATTCCACTACTATAAATTAAATCCCACCCAATAAATGCTTTAAAGCTCAATTGCCCACCATTCTGCCAGTGCTCCACAAATCCCTGCCCTACCTCAGATGCGTCCGAAACCATAACTCCCGCGTCAGCCCGTATCCGTGAGCACCATGTTGCTTGGTGACACAATTTAGGCCAACAGCCAGCACCCAGCAATCGATTCGCGCTGCGCATGCCATTGAAACCCTGCAAGGATGGAAGCAGACGCGGAGACGGAGGGACCAAACGACGAGTGCCACTGGACACCGTGTGCAGCACTGACATGGTTTTGAGAGCCGCCATGGCCTGTCCGCTACTCCCTCCTCTCCTAGTATAATGCGAGCTTCGAAGCTGCCCACCTCAGCGACAATACGCATTGCCACAAAGTACCTGCCTGTCCACGTATTGGGTTGGTTTGGCCTGTACTATGCAGCGCCAGTGGGAACAAGACCGATGCGGAAGGTATATGTTCTCGTCGGAAGGGATATGATCTCACCATTCATCTTGTGCATTCGTTGCTCTTCCGTCAATCTTTCAAGGATTTTGATCACCACCACCCGATTCCCACAAAGTTGTGCGTGAACAACAGCACGCTGTTGGCTCCCCACAAAACTCGGTGTCTCGTCCAAGGTTATTATAAGACTGTCACAGGAATTACGTCTTGACGTTGAAAAATGGGCATACAATGTTTTCTGACCTTTTATAGTAAAAAGGCATCTTCAGCAGGGCATGGTTCTCACTCAACCATGGCGCTCGCTGCATGTGTCCAAAGTGGGAGTGTAATTTTGGAGTCGTCATCTTCTGAGGCACTTCCTGAGCATTTCATATAAGATGAATCCACATCTCCAGTAATTAGTGACATCAAAAGGTTGAGTCCGACCAATATTCAAATCCGATGAGATTCTCTGGGGTTTTCGCGACTATTAAGGTTATGATGTTGTGCATTTCTCACGTAAAATGAATTGAATGGGTTGTGGGACAGAACAATAAAATGTACGCTTCTTGATCATCGCCACACAACCGAGGTGAGTAAACGAGCTCAGAATATCAAAAAGCGCCTTGGCGCAATGTTCGATCACCGCGCTTGAAGAAAACGAGTAGTCAATTCCTAGGCGACAACAAATACTACCACATCGTCTAGAAAAATCTGGAGTCAAAGTCGGACCTATTGCTTAAACGTAGACCAGGCATGCCCAGTCTGCATGTAAAATGTACACACCACAATTAATCCAAACTGAGAACTAGCATTTGGAGATGCATGGAAGTTTCAGAGAACCTGCTATTCTGCTACAGCAGAGCAGACCCCAGCTCGTCATTCACTCCATGCCACAAAATCTGAAGCCTTCTCAATTAGACGCCCCCCATCACAATTAGGGTACTATGGACGTAATCTGCAAGGTCGCTACTGGAGAGGATTGAAGGACAGCAAAATTATGTAAATGCATCGAAGACCCCAATATACTCATATTTCAAACGCAAACTGCTTCCGTCCTGTAAATTAGGAAAGAAAATGCGTCCAGCACGAACCCTATTGGGCTCAAAGAGACTCTCTAAGTCCGAACCCCACTGGAGGCTTTCAAGCCTACACATTAAGAATACATATACATATATACAACCAAGGGCACATGGACGTGGGATAATAGAGTTTAAAATCTTAGTAGCAGAATACGACATCGTGATGGTCAAAAACCATGGTACATGTTTTTACACCAAAAGCTCTGTTGAGGAACTAATTCATTTTGCAAATCTTCTTTAACAAGGGCCAGGGTTCATGAATTTTGAGACTAATGAGCATTCAGAACATTACTTAGTGCAGGCTAGAATTCTCAAGACCAAAAATCCCAACCAAAGCCATATGACACCCCACTATTCTAAGATGACGGAAGCAAGGATGATGAGGAAGTCGGCATTTCAGCGAACCTCCGAGTGCGGAACTCCTTGTGAGGGGAGGATCTTGCACAAGCTAGAAAAATTTGGGGAGAAAATCTTCAAGCATCTCTCATTCACATCGTCATTGGAAACGAGAGTCTCGTGATGATAATGAATGGTAAATTGTATAAGGCCAGCGTTTTTGCAGCTGTTGTGTACACTTTTGCTGGCTGTGTGTGTAAGGCCCCTTGAAAGGGGGTGAAGTGATTCCTGTCGTAGAGGGCCGTATCTTGACATTTGATCTGGACTTTCACGTAGTTAGTTGTCCATGTAAAATAGTCCGCGAGGACTCCATCACAATTGGATGTGTTCAATACTCCTGTACAAATCTTCTCGGCGTGACGCAGGGTGTAATATCCCTTATACCACGCAAGAATGCTCGAATACAATTTCAGTATGGAAGTTGCGAGTCAAGGTCTTGCCGCAGACCGGTCATTTTTCGACGACGACGGCCCTGACCTCTTCCGCCTGAATAGGAAGAAGTGAGGGAAGTTCTTTCCAGCCGATTCCAAATTTTCTGAGCTCTCCAGGTCCTGATACTGTGAACCACCTTCCAAGCCCAGGGGCTGCCTGTCTGTAAAACACGAATAATTCGCAGGTTCAGTGTAAAAATGACCAAGTGAGACATCGCCCTCCTCCAACAGCGGAGTCCAGAGCTGGTGTCGGAACTCTCTGAGGGCTCGTCTTCGCTGCCTCAATTCGTTCCGCCGCATACGATGCAAGACTTTTAAGTAGTTGCGACAATCATGATCCCTAGAAATGGTTCCTTCCGAGCCGTAAGCGTTGCGGTCGCTCAAAATTTCAAGAGGATGAGGAACGTTGAGGAACGCTCTTTCTGCAGACTGCAATTCCCTCGCTGGTCGCAAGGGTTTCTCATTCTTTGCCCCTGAAATTCCAACCTGGCTTGGATATCTCAAGCTGTACAAACCACTGCCTTGTGGAAGCAAGGGATGCCCAGGAACCTGGTCCTCCTCAGGCTGCATTATCACCATCTCGCCCATGGGAGCATAGATTAACCTCTGTCATACGCACAATGAGGTGATTAGGAAGTCATGGCGGTGGCGCGGGTGTAAGATGAATGTCACAATTTGCATCAACGTGCACAATCAGCTGACCTCTGACTCTTAGACTGAGCAATCGGCTGCTCCAATTGTATGAAACGACCACACAAGTAACGTACCTTTGAGTTCGCTAGTACTGCAAATTAAAAGTAGAACCGAGTTAGAAACTTTACCTGTTGAAGAAGGCACGTGTGATTACGAAATGTGCCACTGACACGCTTTAGGACAACCGTGACGTGGTCAGGATAATCACAAGCAAATGTTCGAGGAACAATATCCATGTGCATGATGATTGACCGGATATGGCTGTGCGGCAAGCCCAGATGAGAAAGCAAGTGATTTCCTCCGCACATGATACAAGGAGAGCCGAACGTGTAGACAGGTAGCATCGCAGAAACTGGAGCTGTGCTGCGAACCACAACCATGAGCGAGAGAAGCATGGCTAAACTACCTCCGAGAGAATGGCCTGTGAACTGAAGCCGGCCATTCTCCCCATGCTTCTCCATATGAGCACTAACGCATGGAAGCACCTCCTCGTAGAGTCTCTTCGCAGCCTCGTAAATCCCTCGATGCACCATGACTCCTGTGTTTGCCTCCTACATGACGAATCAAGGGGCAGAAATTATACGATCGAAATCTTGTTACTGGACATGACCCTAATCATTGAGAGTGCAATACGTAATCTGCCGTCTTCAGCATGGACATCCAAGAGGTGACAATTTGTGAAGTGCACTTACAGGTTCAAATTGAGTTGGTTCAAATTGCAGATTAGCTTGCCATGCCGCTAGCGTCTCCGTACCCTGATGAGAGCTAAAATTATGGTGGGTGTGAGGAAAGATCTCACCACTCAAGTTTCAGACTAATGTACATAGTGGAAGTACATCTCGAAATCCGGCCACGTCCATACCTTTCAATCGATTATCAAGCTCTTTGAGTGTGAAAGAGAGGCGCAAAGTCATTCGAGATGGCCATACCTGGATACCGATGACGAGTGTGCTTGTGGCGTCATTTTCACACGCAAACCATTCGCACGGACAACCCTGCGGGAGATGCTCTGTTTCTGGTTCTTCTGCGGAAACCCTTGGCGCGGCTCTCAGGATTGAAGCTGCAGTTCTTATATACCATGGATCCTTAGATGAGGTATTGGACGCTCCCATGTCCTTGTCAAGAATCCCAGAATCGGCGTCACATTTCTGAGGGGCACCTACATCATCACGAATGTCTCCTCCAATTTCGTCTCCAAATCCTGAGGAGTCGCTCTCTGCTTTGGAGAGAAGTAGGTCACAAGCTTGCGCATTACAGGACGCTGCTGTAGCGGCCATGGCATAACCAGCAGCCGGGTTCAGCGATGCCATGGCCCCTTCATCTATCCTCTCTGCCTTTGAGTGAGCTTCTTTCTGATCATGCTCTCTTCCTCCAGTGTTAGATTTCATCTCTAATTCCTCCATGGTGGAGTCCTTGCCATTGCCCGAAGCTGGAGCAGATGCCTTCAACTCGAAGGATGATGTGACCAATCGGAAGTGGTGATGACTAAGCAGCTTACCTGCCTGTTTCAAATCACACAACACATCCATCAAGACATGCGAATAGCTCACGCTTTCCCGATGCGATTAAGCAGATTCTTATGAACAAGCAGGGAGGGTCATGAACTCTCCATCACTATGATTTCAAGATCGAACGCAAATTAAAAAATAAAGCCGTATTGGGATTCAAGCCATGTCCACCCTGGTTTGGCGATATTGCATATCATGCCAGTACATTCGGAAATGCACAGCTCGAAGTAATTGCGAGGAACAGCGAGAGTTGTGTTGAGGCCAGGAAATTCTTACCTCAATGGTAGGTATTCTATACGCTAAATTGCTGATGTATGCCATTTGCGTGATTCGCTTTCTTTCTGCAGACGGAACACGGTACAAAAACTTGGCGAAGTACTCTTTGTTGCGAGCTATTTCAGTGTGCGGCGTCACTACTACGTTCCCAGAATCTATCGCTGACTCACTACAACAAGCTCCACAGCTTTGGCATCCACAATTCGATGGAATAAATTGGCAGCACTCGATTGGGGTCGCTGTCGAACTGGTTTCAGAGCTTTTCATCGCCTCTCGATCGGAGTTCTCCCTCTTCCAGAATGACCTCAATTTCACAAAATTCTGTATCAAGGGTCTTGACATGTGTTCAACAGGTTTTACCATCTCCATGCAAGTGTCAGCACCCTCTCCACTAGATTCAGCTGCTAAGCCCATGAAGTTAGACATATTGTCGACTGATTGTAAAGGCTCCGAACCATTCACGAGATTCTCAAACTCTCCGTCAACATCTGCGGCTGAACCTGGCGTATCTTCGAGAAAGATCTTCGTTGCATCTCCATGCTCTTGGAAGTCGATCGATCGTAGAACCTGAGAAGGCTCTCTAGACTCCTCGTCTCCTCCGAATCGGAAAAACTTAAGAGACGACGAAAAGGCTACAACAGGTTTAAATGACAACAGTAGTCGCAGTCGATTTTGTGACGATGCACTGTGCGCAAGTTTCTGTGCTTGATGATCTAGAAAGTTGCTATGCAACTTATTGCCAGATGGAGGAACAGGTTCAGCACCAGACTGAAATCCAGCTCTTGATCTACACGGAATCTTCGATGGTGAATGCCCCGCAATCACCTTCAAACGTCCACATCCCAAGTCTCGGCAGAACTGCGGATTGTGGAGTGCCTTACATTGTGCAAGATTCATCTCTATCTCTATCCGATCTAACTACGCTAGTCCGATGAAAATTCAGCATGCATACTCTTCCTCCAGCGATTGCGTTCGTGTCAAACTGCAACACCGATTCAACCAAAACACAAAACGGTTCCAATGTGAAGCTGTACAAATCGAGAAACGATTGCTAAGTTCTAGACAAATTCTGCATGATCCGACCTTATTCCAGTGGAGGGCAGGGACAAAGTGTGTGAGGCAAGTACATAAGACCTAATGAACCTACTTAACAGTTGACATATGGCAGCAGCAAAACATGCAAGCATGGTTGAGATCTGCTTTTTGCATCATGTGCCAAGGAATCGACTGGAAAAGCCGAGAAGTCTCGTCAGAAACATACGCAAACGGGAACGTATAAACGTAGGAAAATTGTTGCCATTCCTGAGGAGAAGTGGGAGGCGTGCACGCAAGCGATGGAGCATTCTCAGTTGCCACGACTGGCCACGTCCTACATTCAATCGACGCCATCCGTTCCCCCGTGACGCTCCTGCCCTGTATGGTCGGATGATAGGATGCTTTGGAACTGACGACAAAAGCAACAACGGAGGAGTCACAGTTCCAAATGGTTCTTGCTAATCCAGCTACCATAAGCTTTGTCCTAGACTGCTACTCTAGACCTACAGCCTTCGTTCGACCCCCTTCTGTGCTGATCATCGGGCAATCGCAGCGCCGATCCATACGGCTTATTATTCCCCCAGTAAGACCACCATCTCGTTGAAACCAGTGTTTAAGGAAAACTCGAGGGGGCAGTGCAAGAGAGAGAGAGAGAGAGAGAGCGAGAGAGAGCGAGAGAGAGCCGCACAGAGAGAGAGAGACAGGGCAGCTGCAGGTGACGATCCAGCATCTGTACTGTGGAATTTTCTTAACGGCTTCTTCTCTTCCTCCCGAGCCTGTGAAACGTCGAGCTGTGGCAACGCAATCCATCACTATACACTTCTCCCATACTCATTGAGAGATGATTTGCTATTCGTCCATGTACCACCGCTCTATAATCTTTTTGAAAATCCAGACACTCTAAATTCTTACTCTAAGTCGAACAGTAACGGAAAACCTAGAGACGAGACGGGAGTATGGATTTGTCAGTTCAGCATCTACCACAGAATAATTCACATCAAAATATAGTAAAATATCGCAATTTCCACTTGGACCGTCGCGGATTGAGCATGCGTCTGGAATATACATACACTCTTCAAGTGTCAAATAGCTGTGAAGAGCAGAAATTGGTTGTTGGCAAGGATTGTTTACTCTAGAACCTGAGAGTCTCTCGGAGGAAGTTAAGAAGAGGCATGTATTCAACTCATTTCTAGTCCCACAAGATAAGCTGCAGAACTCAGAAAAGGGAGAGTTGCGACAATGAACAATTCCGCCCACTTGGTAGGCACCACCCTAGCGTTTCCTTCTAAGACAACTTTTCACACACCTGTAATATACCAGTACATGTACTCTAAGGAATAAGAAGTGCAGAAATAAAACAAGCTGTTTTGACGTTCATGGTCACATCCCATCCTCTGGAGGAAAAATCAAGTGCAAGCATCCTCAACACTAAAAAAATGTAAGAACTGCTGTCCGCAGCTGTAACATTATAGTATCTGACTTAAGAGACAAGAATGGATGTGGGAAGAATGTGATCAAAATCGGTCAAGTCTGACTTAAGAATAATAATGTTCGACCCATCTCGCTGGACTGTCGAATAAGCCCTGAAACCATCTACAGGCAACAGATACTATCACACATCCTCCAATATTTCTGTTCTCTGGATTCACAGTTTGAACTGAATTGGACCATGATGCCTACATCTTAGCAGCAATTTCCACCAAGTTCCTGAGACTCAAATATACTAATGCTTTGGTTTCTAGTTACATGCAGAGCTGAACAGAAATCCTAATAATCTGTACCAGATTTTGGCTGGTCGAAAGTGCACCCAACTTCAAATATGACGGTAGGTCGCGACAACATCTTCTTTGACAGATGCAGCGTCTTAGTATCCAATTTCTACAACATTTGAGGTTTTCCCAGCCGGCACTTTCTCTTTCATTCCCATCAGCTCCATTATCCGAGAATCTGGAAGACCATAAAGCCTGTTCACAGATTCAGCAAGTTCAACAGCAGCTTCCTCTTTTATACGTGTTCCTAATTGGCCCACCACAATGGCCGCAACTCGAGCTGCCAAATACCCTATTCCTTTTAGTTCAGGGACTCCTCGAAATAATCCATACAGTACACCTGCAGCATAAGCATCTCCAGCACCACAAGTATCTACTGGGACACAGGGTGCAGGTGGAATAAAAACTACTTCTCCTCTCAATCCAATGTATGAACCTCGAGCTCCATCAGTAACAGAGACTAGTGGACAAAACTGGTTAAGGTGCTTGGTGATCTGCTCCAGTGTTGTATCCTCCCCAGAAGCACAAAGAGCTCGAGCTTCATCGGCATTAGCAAACAAGATGTCGGAGCTTTGGCGCATAATACTCCTGCAACAAATGCTCCAACCACCATCATTAGGCGATCAAACAAATACGTGACAGACGTGCATATCCAGTCAAGAAGTACAGATTTCAAGGTCCTCGTCAAAGTACTTCAAACAGCAAATTCCAATTTAGTGAGAAACAGTTCCGACACATAATCTCAACACGAGACTACTGCAAATAGCGATGATACCGCAATGGTCATTACCTACTACTGCATATTACCTGAGCGCCCACTTGATGCATGTACTTAAATATAACTTATGCATATACTGAGAATGCTGGCTCACCAAAATTGTGGTCGGTGTCGGGTTACGCAGGAGACATCGCTGGCAGTCAATGCCACTAACACACCTTGCTGGCGTGCAGCATCGCAAGCTTGAGCAATCGCCTCAATAGTCTGACTAATTTCCCACAAATAGCCTTCCACTATCAACACTCTAGACTTAGCAATAGCACCTGCCAGTACCGGATCGAAACTCACAGTGGAAGACATTCCCTGCTCACATGATGAAGCACGTTCAAAGCTTCATCAAACGTATTAAATACACGCGACAATTACACAAACTCAGTAAATTATATTCAACCACCAAAGCCCTCAGTGAAAAGAGCTGAAGTTTTTGTACCTGGTAAGACAGCATAGTACGCTGTGCATCAGGTGTCGTCAACACAATGACAGTGCCTGTCGTGCCATCTGCGACAGGCTGAGACAAGAAATGTACATTTGCCCGCTGCAGTTTGGCTCTGAACAAGCACGCCGCGAATATAGAATCAAGCTCCTGCATTCATTGCTAGAATCTCACCGCTCACAATAAATATCACTCTCCAGGTAGTACATACTTCAAGTCTGAGAGCTCATTCCTAACCCGCTGTCCAATTCCATGATTCGCGACTACAAAGCAGAGATACATGGAACAACAGCGATCAAGGACAGATTCTTACCTGTAAAAATCCCCCAAAGGGTCGCTGCCCACACTGCCAGTCATTGCAACATTCAGCGCAGGATTATTACTGCTGGTCATACCCAACCTAGCGAACACGACCAGGGTGTTAGAGAGAGACCCCCCTGCAGAAAGCTTATAGTCGGAACCATCTAAAGCGCGCACCACTTTCCCTCTTTCCTCATGATTCACTACCTTCCGAGTGCCTTTCACTAATTTTAATCCTTCCAGGAATTCATCATCTACAGTGCCTGAGAAGTCGACCTGAATACAACAAAGAAAACACATTCAGGCAAGGCTTGCATCGCATCCTATGCAATCGTCCACACTTAGTTAACAACACAATTCGTCCGCAAAGAAAGTCTTCAAGGAACGAGAGTGATCAAAAAACCAGAAACGGGAGTGAAAGTAGTAGCTACCATAGCTTGGCCGAGCCCAACCAGGTCCCAACGCTCGGGAACCTTTTTAATAGAAATGCCATAGGGTTGCTCATTTCCTTTATGAGAACCGCCATTCATCTGCAATACATGCACGAACACATTTGAGTACCTTAGGTCGGTAAATTGAAGCTCATCATACACCAGCCAAGTGACACAGTACCGTTCCTGGAACAGTATCAAAGGTACCTCTGTAGGTCCTGATAGGTTGTGCTCGTGGCACACTTGTGCAGTGGCTATCTCGCAAGAAGTAGCTAACAACACATAACCCGACAGGGTGAAAGGTAACCCGTGGGGGGACCAAAAGCTCCAAGTCGCCTTCACTAACGACCAGAAATTGTTATTGGGCACATTCTATGATTGTGCAACCTAAATTGTAGGATTGTAGCCAATTCTTTTACGGTATCCGACAATTCAAGATTCAAATTTCGAGGTTGATTAAAGCGTGGAGCAGCAGAAGAGCACAGATAATAACGGGCATCCAAACAAATTAATGTATGTAGTAGTTGGTTTTGCAAATTCTCCAACGTCCCTGTCTGCATGTGAAGCGACTATAATCGACGTCAAGACTCTGTAAGAAGGGATGGGGATGCATAAAACTCCCAAATCAGCAGGACAACAGACTTACCCACCCCAGTTCCTGCCGATGTCTGACATTGAACCTATGCAGACCACCGATCTATCGACGAACGGTAGATCAATGATACTTCAAGCATTCACAGCAAGAAGAGATCGTGTAAGGAAGACACAATTTCATCCAATTTCTACCTTGAGGGTATCGTCCTAATAATTATCACTGCGAGCAGGGCAACCTAGGTTCCAACATTACGCACAAGACGCTTCTTCTTCATGCTCATGACTACGCAAGTGGAGAAGACATCGAAGCAAAGAGCCCCTGGCCCGAAACCATCATGAAGTTTTCACGACTGCTCACAATTAAGCAGATAAAAAACGCCGATCTTCTCAAAGGTTTCAAAAACCCTGGCAGCCCACCTGATAAGCAGCATTTTCCAAGCCCTTGTCAACGGCGCTGCATACCGTCTTTTGACGTTGCTTGTCGTCGTTGCACGCACATGCCAGCCTCTGAATCATGAACAGAGACGGGTTGCCACCTCGAAGAAAACTTTTTCTTCCCCGGCACGCGAGTCGGCTAGACCACCTGGCACCGAACCTGGAAGACGATGAGGATGATGGAGATTTACACGAAGAGGAGGGCGAAAAGGAGGATGAAGCAGCGAGACTAGAGCGCGCCCATGACCCGATGGCACCACTGCTACTTTCACGTACTCTAAGCAACAACACCAGTCCGAAACAAGAATTGGGCTCTATTTCGTCAAGAGCAGCAACGCGCGTCTCTCTCGTGATGCAGCTTGTGGAGCAGTGCAACAGCATCCCTGATGATAATGAAGGCAGATTGGCTGTGGCGGCCATCGGGGCCGCCGCCCCTCGCACTTCCCCTAGCGCCCGCCCACTTTCACCCGCCAAATCCCCCCTGTCCACTCTCTCCCCTCAAGTCGTTCTTTCTCGACTCAAATTTCTCATTAAATACGCCGGAATTCAAGTACGTGGCATAAAAAAGGAGTGCATCAGCGTAGTGGAACGGGACGAACAAGGATCAATGCATGACGGTGGCAATGCGAAGGGGAAGCAGGTAAAAGGGAAAGGGGGGAAGGAGAGGTGGCTGCCAGAAGAGGAGCGTGAGAGTTGAGGACGATGTGAAAGCTCTCCCCCGGGCTCGGTTTAAAGCAATCCCACCAAGCCTTGATTGATACCCTGCATATACATCGGTGGCGGGGGCACAATTTCAGACTTCGCAGCAATTGACGAAGGGAGTCATGGGGGTGGACGCCATGTTTGCAAGGGTTGCACGGGACGGGCCGGGCGGGGGCGAAAAGAGCGGGCGAGCGGAGCATCCCGGATTTGGGCATTGCTTCACGTGAGGACGATTCCCCGGTCAAGACCCGGCTGAGCTTCCCTTTCTGCCCCCTGATTCCCTTTGCGTGGTGGGGGTTCCTAAAGTGCCCCCCCCCCGGTGGTCCCCGCCCTGCCTCGCCCGGTCCCCGCGGATAGCCTCTGTGCCTCTGCGGAATCTTTGAGTTTGGATGGATGTGTCTAAATGGATGTATCTGGATGGATGACAATTTCCTTCACACCGGTGCGGAATGCCACCTGGCGGTAGCCCAACTCCGACTTTTCATTCCAAGTTCACTTCCCACCTCGAATACATCCCTCTTCTCTTTTTCGTTTTTAGATTTTTTAAAATGAAGATATTTGCAAGTCGTGTATTTAATCAATAATTTTCTTTGTATACATTGTATTTGCCTCTTATATTTGTGTGTGTGCTTATATGTATGTATTTGTGTGTAAACAGCACTGAGTTTCATAGAACAATAGTAGAATTTAATTGTTGATGACTTTGAAATGACAGAATATATCTAAATTCACAATACATTTATGACAGTTAACATAAATTTTTTATTTTATTTTGAGTGAAAATAATATATATATATATATATATATATATTAGAAAATATTTATTACATTTGTAGACTCTTAAATGATATTGTACTAAGTTTAGGAGTAAAATAAAATTGTAAATTATTAAAAGATATATTCTGAATTATAAAGATTATAATTTATTTTTCTAGAACACATTATTCATAAATGTATTATTAAATTAGATAGTAAAAATTAAATGAATCTTATTAAAAATACTCTTATAAATATAAAAAAATAACTTATTAATAAATATTATATTTTGAAGTTGTTATTAAATACATACATATATATATATATATATATATATATATAAAAACATACATACAAAGAAATAAAAACTATTGCTTATCTTAATAATATCTAATCATCTTTTAAGATATAAGATTTTGCAATCTTTTCATTTAATTCCTTTTTCTTTTTTCTAGTTTTTGTCCTAGAAACTCAAATATGTTTAAATAAAATAATTTTAGAGAGATAAAAAAATCTATCCTAAATTGTTTTCCTATCAAAATTGTTACACTATCTTTTACAATTTTTGAAATTCTTTTTATCATATAAATATCTTTAATACATAAGAAGAATAATTATTATCGTAACTTTGTTACAAATTATTTTAGAATTAAAACTATAATTAGATTTACTTGATGTAATCTTATAAATTTCTCAAAGATTGTTTGAATCAAGTTATAATATTATGGGCTTCTAATAAAAATAATTGCAACCATGTTTGATAATTAGATAAACTAATCTAGCCATTTAGTAAAATTCAATGTATAATTTGTATTACAATAATTTTTAAAATAATATTTTATATTTTTATATATTAGCAAGAAGTCACTAATATTCATGAAAAAAGTTATTTCTTTAAAAATAAATTATATCATAAGCATTAAGCAACATTTATTTATAAGAATTATTTAAATTCTTTTATAATTTTCTAAGATAATTTTTATATTATTTTTAAAAAATTATGAAAGTTTTTGAATTGTTCTAAAAAAATTTATGATTTTTTAAAAAATTCTACAAAAAAAAGAAATTAAAATTATTAAGAAATTTAAAATTTATAAGAACTTATTAATAAAAGATTTTATAAAATTTAAAGATTGTAGTATAAATAATATAATTCTCAATCATGCAAATAAAATATATGTAGTATTTTATAAATTCTTTATTGAAATTAATAATAAGTTTAGTCTTTAAATAATTAGAAAGAATAAACATAACAATACAACAATAATATTTTAAAAGATGTAGTAGTGGGACATCACCCTTGTATTAATGGGACATCATCTCCCCAATATTGATAGACTTTATATATAAAAGCACAAAGAGTGTTTCTTTTCATGTCAAATACAACTCTCACCCATTAAATCTGTCATTCTTACCTACATCGTTCTTATTCTCAATTGTCATTACTACTATGATCCATTAGTGTTGGATTTTGCACACGAATATTATCTATTGGATATTACATACTAGTATCATTTGCTAGATGTTGCATACATACTAGAGAGGCTCTTCAAATAGAGTACATGTGGATATTGTATATAGCAACTTGGTTATATCTTCCATACTTTTTGTGCTTTGGATTATTTTTTCTATCTACCAATTTGAATCTAAAAGGATTCTATGCATCAAACTTCTAGAGAGTTATCTATGAGTGCAAATATATATTGGATCAAAAATTATGCTCACAATATTAGAATCTAGTGGATCAATTGCTTGCTTCATATTAACTTATTGATGAGAAGAGAAGTTCTTATGCCTTTTTGTAATTATGTTGAAAAATTCTTATAGGTTTAAATTTGTCATTTTTTATTATCTTTATTTAATCGGATTGGAACAATAAGAATGGGTTTGTATAGCTACCAATGCTAGTGAAAGTCTGTCACCTCAAGCTTCTATTTCTACTTACTAATTTACTTAAAGACTGCACATAAGGTATATTAAGTATTTTTGACAATATATTTGCATTGCAATCCATATTGTCAAGAGATTGAGATTTATGGTATAACTTGAGTATCTATTAGAGCATTGTGGTGGTTAAAATCTTATAAATCAATAAAAAAAATACATAACAAAGAAAGAATTGTGACCATACCTAATTAAATGCAAAATGAAATACTCTCAATAACACTTCAATTTAAAGTAGAATCATTTTTTATTTGGTCAAGACATGTGATTTTTGTCTAAAAAATTCTTGGATGATGGTACATTTTTATTAAGAAATTGTAAGTTCTGATATCCTATACATGGCAAGAAGATCTCCTTTTAAAACCTTCATTTATGCTTTTATTATTGTATGTCCTTCTTTAATGCAAGATGTTGTAATGTGGTTCAAATGAGGAACGTCCTAGATTCAAGCATCCACAAATTTTTCCTTGTAAGTTAGTCACATATTTTTTTAGGTATTTCAGCATAGCTGGTACTACCAATGTTTTAATATTGGCCCAAATTATTATATATTTGTCCTCCATCTTGTTATAGCATAATGCCTACAACATCTTCATGAACTTGTCAAATTAGCCATTTGCCATGATGATGGATTTCACATTTGTAAAGATGTTCTTTTGCATATGCCAAATGCAAAGCAATAATTTGACATTTGAAGATATGCTTGGAATAACAATCATCAAGATTAATTTCCAATTTGTAAAAAAAATCAAGTGGTCCTAACAAAAGTAATCTCTAAGATATTTCTTCATTTGCTCTAAGACTCATCTATGATATAATTCTTCTTCACCATTTATAAAATAATAAAATAATAAGAAAGATTGGTTGGTGGAAGAAAATTCCATCCCATATAGCAAAGACATTTGATACCTATCTAGCGCAATAATGATCAAAAGTGAATAACAATGCATTAGATATAATTAATATGTCACCATCTTTTGAAATTGAGAGGATTACTTATTTGTTTTATAAGAGCAATTGAAATGATTGACGGAGTTTGATGAGTGCTCTTTGGCAATTTCTTTAGCGGTTTTTGATATAAAGAAGAATTACATAATCCTACCATTTTCATTAATTTTGACATTATGTTTTATTTCTTTTTCAATGAAGATGTTTAGCAAAGCTTCAATTCTTTGCCTATCCACAAGAGTTTTTGCTTTTGATTTGTGTCTTTGGTTGTAGATGTCTCAATATATTATTGGGCAACCAATAAGGTAGAAGGTTTCAGCAACAACCTTGAAGGCAGCACCAACTTTTAATAACATGGTTGTTATATGCTTCTAATTGGCATTTATTCTCCTCACCACAATGTAGGCTATAATATTCTCAATTATTGAAGTAACAAGCATTCACAATATTGACATCTCAATCATAATTTGCTTCCTAATTTCTATAAAGAATTATTTGAAAGAGACCACTTATTTTTATGCTTGTTGTACTCCTCAATAGTTACTCTTGTTATAGGTTTTTTGCTATGCACGCAAACAAAGTCCTCTCTTTTTAGTTCTCCATTTAAACAATTACCTTTCTTCACAAATCTTCTCTTTTGAACCATATTCTTTCACTTTTGCTAAATCTTCCACTACCTTCTAATTTTCTTCAAAGGTCATATAAGAGGCAAAACATAAGAGGTGAAGCTTCTATGAGCATCATGTTACAAGAATATAGGATCTCCATCTAATACCTTTTAAATAAATTGATAGTAAGAAATAGAAGTCCATTGTCATTATCTCCAACTGCATCAAACAAAGACAACCAAAATTAATGAATACAAACTTACAAGTTAATTTGAAGTGTGTACAAAATCTTTAATCTAGCACAGATTTGCAGTTCTAAATGACTCTTTGGAATAAATTAGTAGACAAGGACAACAACCCAAAGCGTAGAAAATGTGGAGATTGTAACCAATAGATGATATTTGTATATAACATTTAGCAAATGATACTGGTGTGCAAAATCTAGCGCCAAGAGATCATATTGGCAATGATGATTGGAAGTGAGAGTGGTGTAAGTAAGTATAATGGATTTAGCAAGTGAGAGTTGTATTTGATAGAAAAAAGAAACACTTTTTGTACTTTTATATATAAAGGTTGTCAATACTAGGAAATGATGTTCCATCAATACAAGGGTGATGTCTTGCTACCATGTCCCTATTTTTTAATTAATATTTTATTTTAATCAAAAATCAAAAATCTATGATAAAATTATGAATTATTATTAATTTTAAATATGTTCTACTTTTAAATATATAAATAATATAAATTTAAAATAAAATTCTATATCATATACTAAAAATCATAATTAGATATTAAAGATGTTGTAATACAAACACTTCTAAATTAGACTTTTAGAACAGGAATAATTTATAATAATGTAAATTTAAATTAGAATATCAAACTTTTTTTATGTTATATGTTTATTAAAATTGCAACAAACTGAATTGAGTAGTTTTCAAACAAATCAGCAAGCGAAAAATGTTTATAGGCTGCTGAATAGATTATTTAAAATTTACACCTTTAAAATTAAACATTATGTAGGTTTCAAGTAATTCAACAAAAGAAATTGTGCAATAAATTGTGATAATTTTGGAATCCTTGCCATTGTGAGGCTCAATGAGATTGTCAAGCCATTCTGTTGCATCTTCTAAGACTCAGTTCAGCCCAAGCTTGGCAGGATTACGTCTTGTAGGGCTCATAGTACGCTTGCAGTAACAAACTCATTGGATTGAGACAATGCCTAACTCCAAAACAAAACAAAAAAACATAGAAAAATTTAAAAAGAGAAGCAGCAGCAGCTGAAGAAGTCGTCGAAGTGTGTATGTAATTATTACCCACAAGTTGCCAAGTAGATCTAGCAGCAAACGCAGACCTAATGAAGCATCAAATTGCAAAACAAGAGTCAGGAAACAACGTGGAATAGATTTGCAAGGATGTCTTGATGACTCTCAACTCGATCAGTCTCAACCACAAAGAAACAGAATTAGCAGAAGAAGAGTTGAAAAGAGTATGGTGTCATGTCATGTAATGTAAGCCTGATGGACTGTGTTGGGTTGGTTTGGGTTGTGGGGGGCTTGGCATTCATTCATGGCGGTGCCCACATTGCGGCACAGCCATCACACGATCAATGCCAGGAAAGTTGTTGCGCCACACGATGTCTTGCTGTGCGATGTCTCGCAGGCGCACGGTCCCGTCAAACGGCGGTGGGGTGGGCAACCGCCACTGCGGATGGGCTTTAGTTTCTTTCTTTCTTTCGTGCGTTCTTACTTTCTTTCCCCATTTTGCGTTGTTTGCGGAAATGAGAGATGTTGCGGCTGTAATGGGGTCAGGCCCCGGCGTCCATCGTGGCAACCACATGTCGTTGAGTTTTTGTTGGATTCGCCGAGACTTGCGCTACCCCCCCAGTTCCTCGAAGTGGGATGGTGCAAATATTCTGGGGGACCACTGTGCAAAAGTGAAGTGCACGAAGGGATCTGTTGCAGGACCGCTTCCTCCGTGGCAATGCTCCCCATCACGATGCCCCCCCTTCGCTCTTGCCCCGTAAGCCTGACTTTTGGGATCCCAAGGGCAAAGGCGGGGCGTCGACAAGCCCTCTTTCCCGAGGTGTTGCTTCCCCCTCTGGGTTGCCCCCGTTGCGTGGCCCTGCGGCGACCACACCCGTCCACGACTTGAAGATGAGTTCCTGCGGGCCAGCTGCCTGATATCGATTGGATAGCGTGCGCACGAACTCGCTTGAGTTGCCTCGTTGCTGGATCTGCATTTGCACCAGAGGTTGTTCCAACAATGGTGTGTTTGCGCTACTTCGTATTGCATTCTTCGAGACCCCCCCCTCCCCCGGATTGTGTCGTCCCAATGCAATTGAAATAACCAAAAAGAGTTACGGTGCGGTTATGACATCGCTGTTGCTTGCCGACTTGTTATATGTCGATGGGAGCAGATTCGAGGAGCACCAGGTTCGTCCACAAATGACAGGTTCTGTCGACAACCAGCTAGTGACTGATGAGGACTTCAAGAGAATTGGCCGCTAGGGCAGAAACAGACGAGGGAATTTGCCAGCATTCAGGCCTCTCAATTGCCACTGGACAGCGGGCGTAAATGGACCCCAGCTAGGTCTCTGTCGACGCATCGAGTTGCTGGTAGGATTCGAAGAATGCTTGCCATTGTGTTGAGATTGGTTCGACGTCTTGCTTCGCCAATGGGTCCCCACCAAATTTCCCTGTCAAGTGCCGCTCTGGCTTCTCACCCTCGCTTTCTAACGAGCGATGCGTGCCGTGGTTGTCCACCTGACTGGCCACGTCTGTACTTGGAAGCCTGGGCGATGCATGTACGCCTCTGTGTAGTGACAATTCTTCTCGGTCGCGTCAGAAAATGCCGATCGCTGATGACCTTCAAAACCTACGGGAGCTCTCGTGGCCACCGATCGAGCTGTGTTTGCACGTTGTGGAGGCATTTTGACGACGAACTAATTGATTTACGGAACAGTTGTTGGAATGGGGCTTTGGTTTGATAGCTGGTGTAGAGGATTCAGCGAGTTAAGCTATCATGCAATGACGTTACCGGCGAGAAAACGCCGCGTGACGAGGGTCGTCACGGCGATGGCGATGGAGCTGGACCATCCACCGCGGCTCAAAGCTCCCGCAACACGAAACACAAGGCCACGTGAATGCCAGTTGGTAGATGTGCCCTCCCCAATAACTTCGTTTTTGGAAGATTCACTTGCGTTCATTCTCATTCATCTGTGTAAACTACCACAATTTGTTTTTATTTGTTGATATTTATTGCCTCCTCAAGATTGTCAACCTATTTTCTTACAAATATGGCTAAAAATCTAGATTAAATTTTTTTAATAATATTTCTCATGATAAGACCTTCATGTTTATGGACATTACATTAATTTGGAAGTCTTCAAAGTCATCACAAGAGTTTAAAAGGTGCACTAGAGAGGCTATTTATGGATAAAAGCCATTTTGCAATGCTCAATGAGTATCTTGATTTTAATACAATAAATTCATTTCCGGAATTATTTTTTTAGGAAGCATGTTAATTTTTTATTTCAAAATAAATATACATGTAAGAAAAACTTGCATGATTGATGCAAATAATTCAGCTCCATGTAATCCTTAAAATCATCTTATCTCTCTCTCTATATATAAGTATATATTTTTATACATAAAATATTATCCTTTATTTTCTTCACTTTGACATGCATTAAAATAAATCGACTTTATTAAAAAATTGAGTAAAATTTTAAAGACTTCAATGATTACTTCAATGATTGTATCATTTTTAGGAACCACAGCCTTTTACGAAATAGACCAAATAAGAAGTAAACTATAAACTTGTCATTTCTCACTCATGTTTTAGATGTTATACACCATTTTTATTAATAATTTTAACCTTGGCTTCTGACTTTATACTATGATTTTCATTTTTTATCTGCAATTTAATTTAATTTATTCTTAATATTATTATTTTGATGCTAAGACAAACAACTAAAGCAAGTACCACTTCCATCAATTCATCAATAATACTAGATAGCATTTTAAAAATTTATTCTGTATGTCTGATGTTGCAAATTTTATTTCTAGCATGCCCGTGAAATGAACTGACACAATTGTGTGTGTGTATACATATATATATATATATATATAGAAACTCGGTTTTCTCAACAATTACTTCTTTTAGTTGTTTTGCTAAGCATGTTCATCAATGTCATGAAAAAATTAAAAATTTAATTTCATACTTTACATCATAAAATTTTGGAATTTGAAATTGTTTAATTTATATCTGCAACACTTGAATAAAAACAAATTTATTGGTAGTTCTTTCAAAGCCTTTTAGAAATAGTAAAAAAGATTTTAAACCATTCACCTCAAAGAAAAAGAAGCACATACATTCAAGATTTTATATGAATAACAAAAACATTTTAAATAGCATATAAAAACTAAAAACCTATTTAAAGTATTTGAAAATCTTAAAATTGTATGTAAGCTAGCTTTACCTTGATTGTTTCAAGAATAGTCTCCAAGAATTCATTGGTGAAAGAAATTCCTTGCTCTCATGATTGAATCTTCCGTCATTTGTTGCCGAATATCATAAAATAACGTCCTTGCATCAACAAGAGCACCTATTCCATATCAAGTGTGACTTGATATATATATTTATTAACAAATATTATTAACATATCTGTATGTGTGCATATGGAAATATATATGTATACAGATTGATGAAAGAGCGAAGAGGCTGCTTGTGAGTTCTAAGCTGCACTGTTTCCAGCCCTGGAAACAGTGGATTTCCACATTCAGTTGCACAATTCTCCTTCGGTGACGCAGATGAATTTATCAAGTCGGAAGATTATTGATTGCGAACTCGACGATGTGATCGAACGTCCTTCATTTGGATTACTGTAAGATTTGGATCCTTTCCTTTGCGATTTATATACTTGTAATGTAAAGTCGGGGGGCTATACAACCATTAAGTTCTAATCAGAAAGGCCACGTCAAAGTTACACGAGAAATTTCCGCAGCACCCAACTCAAATCTAACCATGAGCGACTTGTACACTGTAACACCCCTAAAGAAACGAAAGCAGGCTTAGATTGCAGTTATTAATTCTCTCAATGTGCATAATTCAGAATGCTCATCTCTTACAATGAGTTCAAAGCACGGCTATCGCGAAAACGATAAAGATCAAGCTAGAACCGTCATCTCCTCACCCATTTGATACATGCAGATATGGGAGGACACTTATGTGGATGACTGATTTCACTTCTTCGCAAACCCCCACAAACTGAGTCTAGCATCACATGTATGTACCTGTTAGCCCTGCAAGCAGATCCACGCCTGTTTGAGATGCGTGGTGGTCAAATTTTGTCGCATTGGTCTGAGAATTATGTGCACAGATATTTGTAATTGTGCTGCTAAAAAAGTCAAATATCCCTGTACACATGGGTAAGTTAAAAGTGTTGAAAAGCTACCTCTATGAATGATAACTACTCAATCGTTAATGCAATCTGCGAGAGCCAGATTGAATATTGAGTTCTGCTGCTATGCTAACAATCTCATGCAAAGAATAACAAGAGATCAATTTACCTAGATTAGCTAATGAGGGTTTTCCATGGTCACCTCAAATTGGATTTGTTCTTGCCACGTTAAACAATCCTTAACCCAATCACCATTGCAGTCATAGCATTATTTCGCAGGAAGAAACCACCAAGCCAAGAGTCACGGGGATACATACCCTCATCGACGATGCATGATCTGGCCCCAGCAAAAATGTCACCTGGATCTAATTCCAGCTGTCTTGCTAGTTGCAACAGAATACTCTATTTTCGGTTCTCAGAAAGGAAGGTACGACAGTATACTGTGGATGTCTTCAAACCATCCTTAAAAGAAACGTAATTCACATAAACTTCACAATTGAATGCCTGGTAATCAATCTGTCGGCAGAGAATGTACATACATTTCCCCACATTGAGTCGGTTTTTGAGATCGATTGTCCTCATCAGGATCTCCATCTTCAGGCTCTTGGAACGATGAAATCGCCGACGACTGCAGGCCTTCCACACCTTGTCCAATCACACATCCTGGAAGGCCTGAACAAACGAACAGCAAACCGAGACTCACATCACGATGAAGCATTGGGATGAGCAGCTAGAAGCTTAAGAATACACTATAGATGCTTCATCTTTAAATGCTACTGTTTTCGGAAGATCATGGTGCGAAGATGAAGCAAAGTTTCCAATAGACTCCAGATGTTGATAGCCTAAATTGTATTGCAACGAAGATTGGAGAAGATAGAGTTCTCGAACATTCAACTTCATCTATCACGAGCTCTTCTGAATCCACTTTACCCATCAGACCTCCAGTTAATTGTCTACTGCAATCACAAGACTACGCGATGCCTTCATTTGGCAGTTCTGACGGAGCACTAAGGGGTACCTATTGCCTCATCGATCGCTCTTGCTTCAGAATACCTGACTCGCATCAGACTCATCTTGATTTCGAGCCATATCCAACGTACACGCTTCACCCTTGTATTGTCTGAGATCGTTTGGTATCTGCAAACGCGTCCCTTCTCGTCCAGCACATGTAACATACACTTTCTCTCTTCCTCCGCCAAGACCCCTCTGCAAACAATATGTCTGCCTTGTACTGCATTCTTCAAACACATCGTGTTCTCCTAGAGTGGGGTCTCCTCCTTGAGCCAGCTAAACTGGTTGACCCGAGAAAAGACGTTGAGCTGCAAGACGCCGGAATTCATTGTTGCTTTCATGCCTGTCATCAGCCATCACCTTCAAACGCACTGGTGAACCTCCTGTTATCAGGCCTTCAAAGACCTCATCAGCTAATGTGTCCCCCTCGAAAGCAGTTAACCCCAAAAATAATTCTCCCGTAATCTAAATAATTGTTTTCTGTTCCCTTGCTCCTACTTGAGAGCGGATACTCTGTGCAAGCAAGGTCAGCTTGTGGATGTCCTCCATCCTCTTGAATCCTTTCTATTTGAAGATATGACTTGCTTTTGTGCATACACCTGGTTGTCATCAGTGACGTTCGTGTCATTCACCAGAATTTCTTCAACGCGAGAATCAGTCCTGACACTCCAGCCTTCAAGTTCTGTATGTGGAAAAGGAGCCAATTCTTGTGAAGCCCAATGCGGTGATGATTTCCTTGAGTACTGATTTTTTTCATTAAGAACACAACTAAATTTCTCTAAGAATTTTTCTGTACGAATCATAGGGCAGATTCTAGGACTTAGGAATGAGAGTTTAATAAAAGAAAAACTTATTCATCCACTGAACGGCATGCTCACATTGACTTTCCAGATGCCATGATCTGCACCCTTAGGTTCTATTTTGACAATCTGTCCAGAGCTTCAGCCATATAGGACGACGCAGGATAGCCTTGCTTGAGCTGAAAATTTGTCACCCCCATAGAAGATTCCACTTGTGTTTGGGGAAGTACCAGAGCTGCGACATCGCCCTCTTGAAAATCTGATGACTAGCTGGGCACCTCGGAAAAGGGAGATTGCTCACATGTGCCAGATTCGTGTTCCACCGCACTTTCAATCTAGCGGACCTGGGATTGGGCAAGTCGTTGCGCAGCGTGAGGCATAGCCGTTCTAATGGCTGCGGGTTTTTGTTTCACCCTCCCCCTTCGAATAGGCTCTTTGGTCAAGGCTTCAGACTCAGCTGCCTTCGCAGCTGCTCGAGAGGCAGTGGAAGTACCTCAAGCGCGTAACTTCCGACCAGGACCATCTTAGGCTCAATCTCAACTTTCACATCATATGCATCCTCACCATTACTTTCCATCACTTTTTTCACTTCAACCGCACCCTCTTCAGCTTTTCCACCCTTCCGCGCACTTTTACGATTAATTTTGTTTCCGGAAACAACCAACATTGCAATATGATCTGCTCGATTTCTGGCTTCCTCGAGAGCATCCTGAATCTCTGCAGTAGTGTTCCACAGAGCAGGATTTTCTCTATCCCCTCTTGGTGATCTAATCCTGCTTTCGACTTCAGAGGTTCGAAGTAAGGCATAAATATCTCGGACATCACCTCCACCTTCAATCTTGACAGACACTGGAAGAGAATTTACTTGAGTGGTACACTTGACGCCCTCTACAATTCTTGCGTTCAGCTGCAGATAATCAGCATCCTAACAGTTTCGAAGTGGCGATCGATAGATAATGGCACACTTGGTTTAGCGCCAATACAACCCACGGTTTAGACATAATTAAACAGAAATTTGTGTTCAGATCTCGTTTGGCAAGTCCCGTAAGGTACAGAGACTTCATCATTGGGGACTCCAAAAGATGGATGTTAGAATGAAGCCTCTGAAATCCAATCAAAGTCATCTTATCAAAGATTGAAGCTGTCTCAGGCTGCAGACGAGGACCTTCTACCCTGAAGTACTTCTTTCTGTGGTTGCATGAGTGGCACGTCAATCATAGTGGACATATTGATGTGAAAGAGTTGCTGTTGCTGGTCGAACTCTGGATCCCATAGCATTGCCATTTGCTCTTGCCGAAGCAGAACAGCATGCAGAGTTGCCTCCATCTTGATGGGATTACGATGCAATGATATGTCCTGCGCTTCAACTAACATCAAGACCTCAACGTTTCGACTGAAATTGAATGAACCGACCTCACATCCAACCATATACAACTGCCATCACTAACCCTCAACGCCTCTCAAACCTAGAATATTCATGGCTGTTCACGGTGTTGAGGACTGCAAGGACACGAAGAGACGAATAATGTTGACTAGGTACGCACAATTAGAAATACTTTGAAATCCAGAAACTACATATCGGTATGTTTCATAATGTGCCACAGCCAGTCAGCCCATTACTCCCCTGTGCATAATCTACCCGTTCGTGTCCACCTTTTCCGATCGCTTACCACTCGGGATGCCACAAAAAACCTTGCTACCACATAAACATGGTACCTCTCCTCGTACCATGACTTGTGAACTGTTTCCATCAATGCTCTTCGGACCCTCCACGCACTATGAATATGCCACAGAAACGATTTCCAAAAAAAAACAATAGAAAACAATTTTACAATCCATACTCTCACACAGTTCTCATCTAGCATTGATACTTCCAGAAATTCAGAGATGAGGCCAACACGAAGAGCGTCGATCAAGAGCTACTCATGACCTCTGCAGCTAAATAACTCCACGCAAACCAAAATAACTACCAGGATCGGCGCCAAACATTGTGATTCTAGTCGGATCATCAAGGCTCCACTCGATCACTTGTTCCTAGATTACAGCACCGGCTCCTACCGACTTGCTCCAGGAAATTAGAAGCGCTTCACCGCAGGACTCGGACTGCATAATCCTCTAGTATTCCCGTACCAATCCCGGGACATCGACAAGGGCACCAATATGGTCTCGTTCAGTGTGGCATCCTTGAGCTGCCAATTGCATCCGATAGCAAGTTTAAACGCGTCGGGGGAAGTTGGGGCGCGGTGGTGGTGGTGTCATCGGCGACGACATGCAGGAAGCAGCATGGACGGACGGACGGACGGAGGGCGACCACGCGACGCTGGGCCTCCTGTTCATCCCCATCTCACCGGACCCGACCCGACCCGGTCCAGCCCCGCTCACGGCGCTCCCTCTGGTGTTCCCACGCTCCCTGCTCCAACGAGTTCCCAGATGCAAATGAGACGGAGCGTTGGAATGACTAGGGACGGAGCATTCCGGAGATTCATCATCTTATATTGCGTTTTGTTGAGGGAGATGTTGAGTCTGTCTGTATTGATGTTTTTGTGTATTACATAGAGAAGGGGAGAAGATAAACAGTAGCTTCTTACTATACTCCGACAATGTAACTATAGCACTCACTATGTACTACAGTGTTCATTGTTTATTATAGTATGGAGAGAGTGGTTGCATTAAATGCTTTCATCACTCCTCCTCTCTCAATATAATATAAAATTTGTACAGAATTATGATCTCAAGATCTACAACTGTTGCCTCATTAAAACCTTATTTGGGAAAACTTAATCGTAGTCAAGGATAAAACCACATATGAAGGAAAAAGAGTACAACGTCCTCTTTCATTCATACTCATGGTAAAAACCTAATGGATAAAAGAAAATTCATCAAGTTAATGAAAAAGGTTTGTTCAATTATTCTAAGCAGTCTCTTCTTTAATGCATTCACTGACTCTCTTGCTCAAGAAAAACAAGTCATCACATACCAATGCCATAGACAAGGTGGCAATGGATGTATAATGGAAGAGCCTTGGTAAAGAGATCAACAAGGTAATATGCAAATGCTATTTTTTTGATTTCAAGCATCCGTTTGATCACCAAATCATGGTTGTAATTAAAATATTTTGGACCTATATGCTTTGTCCTATTGTCAATAGGGATCATTTCTATTACTGCCATGACCAACCATTGGTATTGAAAGTAGATAGGTATGATTGAATCTCTACAAGATTTGTCTAATATAGGCTAATTGATAAACAAAAATGCTACCATCTTTTATATATACAACTTGAAGACCAATGTAAAAAATTATTTTTCCTAATATTTTTATCTCAAATTCACAAATAAGGAGGTTAGTAGCTGCAACACATGTAGATTTAGTGCCCACAAGGTTAAGGTCATCAACATATATTGCAATGATGACAAATCTACTTTTATCTTATTTGATAAAAAGATAAGGGATTAGTGGATCACTTACAAAATTATTTACAATCAAGTAGTTTTACAAGTATTTATACCACATGCATCTAGATTGTTTCACACCATACAAGGCTCTTTATAATTTCAAACCATGGTATTGTCCTAAAATAAGATTATACAAGTTTCTTACATCTATTCCAAGTGATATCTACATGTAAATATCTGCATCAAGAGAACCATAGAGATAAATAATTAGTACATCCATGAAATGTATCTCAAGGTCAATATGTACTACCATTTTGATAATATATTGGAAAGTGATTGAATCCATAATTAGAGAGTATGTAGATTCATAATCAATTCCGAATTGTTGAATGAAGTCTTATGTAATAAGGCGAGCTTTGTAGCAGATTACGCAACCTTGAGTACCACAATTGTATACCAATATCATCTTATATCTTAAAAGGCAAGAAATAAGAGTGTTGTCTCGGACATAAGATTTATTCCAAAAATTATCTAATTAGTATAAACCAATAGAAATATGAAAAATAAGTTGATTTGATAGAGAAGCTTCCTAAAAGCTTCATAGACATGGAATCACCTTTATACATGTCTATAGGTGATTGGTAAGTTAGAAACTTGGTCAACAAGCTAGCCACATGGTGCACATGTTGGTAGCTTGTGGAACAAGCTAGCCATGTGTCACACATGTTGGTAGCTTGCGGAACAAGTCAAATACGTGGTGCACATGTGGGCAACTTGTTGTGCAAGTTTGACACGTGTCTTACAAATTAGACACGTGTAAAAGGTCCTATAGAATATTGCCACATAGCTTTTAGCTAGATAGTATTTATAGAGGTAATGTCACGCACATATACATAGTTACCTATATGATCAGATAGAACTAGATAAAAGAAGATAAAAGTAGATTAATTCTATAATATCTTTAGAGAAACTTCCTAAAAACTTCATAGACGCTGCTTTGACTTTATAAGTGTCCATAGTAGACTTTTGGATTAAAAACTTGGTCAATAAGTTAGCCACATGTCGCACATGTTGGTAGCTTGAAGACCAAGCTAAGAACGTGGCGAACATATAGGAAACTTGCCCTGCAAGTTCGACACGTGTCTTGCAACTTGGACACGTGTCTTGTAAATTGGATACCTGTTAGAGGTCCTATAGAACGTCGCCACTTAGCTCTTAGGTAGATAATATAAATAGAGACAAGAGTGAAGCCTTCTTCACTCTTGTCAACTCCTTTCTTGTTTCCAGTCTAGTTCAAGAGTCTCTAGTTTTCTTGTCTTTTGACATTAGCCATTCCAATTTCTTTTTAATATATATACTTCTTATATTTATTTCTTTGAGAGAGGTCTCATTTGTTTATTTGACTTCATCTAGTTATTGTTCTTGACATGTAAGAGTGAAGGCTTCTTCACTTTTGTCAATTCCTTTCTTGCTTCTAGTCCAGATTCAAGAGTCTATAGTTTTCTTGTCTTGTGGCAATAGCCATTCTAATTTCTTTTAATATATAAACTTCCTTACTTCTATTTGTTATTCTTCTTAATAGAAGTTTCATATGTTTATTTGCTTTCATCGAGTTCTTGTCCTTAACAAATTAACAAAAGTGCACATACAGTATCAGAGCTTTAGCTTTTCTTGATTAAGAGTAGATTACCCCTTTCTCTTCATAAGACATAAGTATATTAGAAGTTGTGGAGTATCCACTTCTAAACTAATATTGTTTCTAGAATTTTTTCTTTTAAGTGTGTTATTCTGCATTTCTTGAAGTGAGAATAGACACCTTCCTTCCTATTGTATTATCATAGTAGAGCTTGCGGAAATAAAGAATGCAATGGCACAAATATAAGAACAAATGAGAGAGCTAATACTTGCAATGCATCAACTCAATTTACCACCACAAAGAACAACAAGATTAGCAGGAAGTGAAGATATAGAGATGGTTGGAGGTGCGTCAATATCTACACCAAATCATACTACCTCACCTATGATGGAACACTGTTCAAACATTAGAGAACCAAAAATTAGTTTGCTTGAGAAGTTTGATGGCACAAGATCTAAGTTTCGAGAATTCGTCAATTAGGTACAATTGGTGATTGAACTTCAACCTCAGAGTTATCCTACCTAAGGATCTCAAGTTAGGTTTATTAGAACATTACTTTTGGGATCTGTTTTATCATAATTTTCATCTTTTTTTGAACAACGTGATCCAATATTGGATAATTTGGAGGCATTTTTAGCAGAATTTTGATCTATGTATGGAGAACATGATACAATCTATGTTGCAACCAATAAAATTTATATCCTGCGACAAGGCAATCAATCAGTGTCATTATATGCTTTACAATTTTGATAACTAGTGACTCATATCAAGTGGGATGACGCTATATTCATCAGCCAATTTCTCTACGGATTACAATATGAAGTAAAAAAATTAATGCTCAATTTATCCGATCCTCATACATTGACTCAAGTAATTGATTTTGCTGTGAAGTGTAAAAATTGACTTTTTGAGTTTTGATCTGAGAGTCGTACAAGGAAGCCTCAATATTATTATTCAATGGCAACATCAACGTCCTCACAAAACATAAATTCGGAAGTAGAAGACATGGAAATTGATGCAGTACGTTTTAAACCTCTTATTAAACAAGAAAAGATTTGATCTTATCAAAAAAGATTATGTTTAAGAACACTGCTCAACATTGTCTTAAGAAATGACATAACTACAAAATGAAGAATATGGTTGTCAAAAAAGACAACATATCGGAAAACGAATTTGTCCAGTTACAATAGAGATTGTGCAGCTAGAACCTTGTACAATTCTTAGTAAAGGTCCTATTCTCTTTTCAAAATCCTCTCCTTGTTTTATAATAGATATATATTTAGGACCAAAAAACTATAGAACCTCTGCCTTATTAGATTCAGGAGCCTTAGCATGCTTTCTAGATAAACAATTTATTAAGAAACGTAAAATACCTTTAATATAGAAAACTAAACTTGTACATGTAGAAGTCATAGATGGTCATCCATTATCTTCTGGAGACATCACTTATGAAATCTATTCTATAAAAATAATAATAGATGGTTATAATAGCTATGTAACCTTTAATATAATTAAATCTCCGTCTAATCTAATTATTTTAGGTTTATCATGGCTAAAAAAATATAATCCTCAAATAGATTGGAATTCTCATAGACTTGAGTTTTTTCAGAATATTATTAAATATCTTGCCGACCAAGTGAAAAGCTATAAGTCTAGTATAGTAAAATCCGTACTTATAGGTGTAAAAACTTTTATACATGCAGCAAAAGAAGGATCAACTTTTGTTATTTATGCCACACCCGTTTCTAATGGTGGAAAGACTTTAAGTGACATTCCAAGTTAATATCTCAATTATCAAGACATTTTTTAGAAAAAAAATATAAATATTCTTTCAGAGCATCATCCATTTGATTGTTCAATTGACCTCAAAGAAAGAACTCAGTCACCATTTGGACCAATCTATAGTTTATCACAAGATGAGTTGGCTGAATTCAAGGTGTATATTGACGAGAATTTGGCCAAGAATTTCATACACCATTCTAAATCTCCAGTAGAAGCTCCAATTCTATTTGTGAAGAAAAATGATGAATCATTTCGGATGTGTGTTGACTATCGAGGATTCAATAAGATTACAATCAAGAACAAATATCCATTATCTTTGATATCAAGACTCTTTGACCAGTTAAATCAAGCTAAGATCTATACAAAAATAGATCTAAAAAGAACATACAATCTACTACACATCAAAGAAGGAAATGAATGGAAAACTGCGTTTTGAACCAGATACAGATATTTTGAATATAATGTCATGTCTTTTGGACATACGAATGTACCAGCTGCTTTTCAACATCTCATGAACGATGTTTTTTGTGAATTCCTAGACAATTTTATCGTCTACTATCTAGACGATATTTTGATCTATTTTAAGAATATAGAAGAACATGAAATATATATTCGTCGAGTATTACAAAAACTTAGAGATGCAAGATTGTACGCCAAGATGGAAAAGTGTGTATTTCATACTACTCAAGTTGATTTTTTAGGTTATATCATTTCAAATGATGGTCTCATGATGGATTCTAAGAAAGTCCAAACAATCATGAATTGGAAGATTCCAAAGATGGTAAGAGATGTCCAATGCTTTCTGAAATTTGTCAATTATTATCGGATCTTCATCAAAGACTTTTCTCAAGTTGCAGCTCCACTTACACGTTTGACCTGTAAAGACAAATTCCAATAGAATCAAGAAGCGGAAGTAGCATTTAAAGCTTTGAAGACATTGTTTGTTTTTGCACCAATCGTACATCGTGTTGACTTTTTTAAGATATTTTTTTTTATAGAAATAGACGCATCAAACTTTGCCTTGGATGCGATTTTGTTACAAATAGGAACAGATGACAAACTTCATTTAGTAGATTTTCATTCAAAAAAAATTTCAACAGTCAAGATCAATTATGAGATCCACAACAAAGAACTTCTTGCAATTGTGGATTCTTTTCAAGAATGGCGTCATTATCTAGAAGGCGCTTCCAGTCCAATCACTGTATATACAGATTACAAGAACCTCGAGTATTTTATGTCGGCACACATGTTGAATTGTCGTCAAGCTCGTTGGAGTATGTCTTTGTCAAGATTTGAGTTCATTATCACTTATCAGCCAAGAAAACAACAAGATTTGTTTGATGCCCTTTCTAGATGTTCTTATTTTGCACCAAAAGAAGGAAATGCAACTTTTGAGTAACAAAGAATGGCCCTCTTGAAACCGGAGCAATTTCATCTTCGAGCAATGAAATCAACATTGACTGTTGATTCAACTTTTCTAAAGCAAATTTAGTCAAGTATGTCCTCAGACCCTCTTGTTCATGATATCAAGAATAATTCTTCCAAGACTTATGATTCTTCTAAATTCGAGTTCAAGAATAATCTATTATATTTTGAAGGACACGTATATGTTCCAATAAGAGAAGCACGTTTACATGTTCTTCAAGCCCGTTTACATGTTCTTCAAGCCCGTCTACATGTTCTTTAAGCCCATCTACATGTTCTTTAAGCCTATCTACATGTTCTTTAAGCCCATCTGCATGTTCTTCAAGCCCATCATGATTTTCCAACAGCAAGACATTTTTGATACAACAAGACTTTAGAACTTATATCAAGAGATTTTTGGTGGCCTCAAATGTGGAAGGCAGTCAAAGACTTTGTACAATCATGTGATATCTGCTCAAGATCAAAGACTCCTTGTCATCGGCCTTTTGGACTTCTTCAACCATTATCTATTCCAAAACAATCATAGTCTTCTATTTCTATGGATTTCATTACTAATCTTCCAAACTCAAGATCTTATGATTCTATATTTGTGATAGTAGATCGATTCACCAAGATGGCACATTTTGTGCCATGCACAAAATCTATCACAGGTGAAGAAACAACTAAGCTTTTCATTGATAATATCTATTGCTATCATGAATTATCTAAGGATATTATATCAGATAGGGGAACTCAATTTGTGTTAAGATTTTGGAGAACCTTTTTCAAGATCTTAAAAGTAGACATAAAGTTATCTTCAATTTTTCATCCTCAAACTGACGGACAAACAGAGTGCATAAATTAAGTCTTGGAATAGTACTTAAGGTGTACCATCAACTACCAACAAGATGATTGGACAGCTCTTCTGCCATTGGCATAGTTTGCTTATAATAATACAATATATTTTTCTATGCAACAAACACCTTTCTTTGCCAATTATAATTACCACCCACAGCTTGATGATTTTGACTTTTCAAAAGTTGATAATCCAGCGGCAGAAGATTTGACAAATTGTTTGTCAGAGCTATATGTAATAATGAAGGTGCAATTAAAAGAAGTTCAAGAACGACAAAAAATAAATGCAGATGCGTATCGCAAGGAACAACTACAATTCAACGTGGGGGACAAGATATGGTTACTTTGTTGCAATATCAAGACTACTCATCCTTGTGATAAGTTAAACTATTATAGACTTGGACCTTTTTCCTATTTTTGAATAAATCAATCCAATTGCATATCGATTATACCTACCAAAATCCATGAAGATCCATCTTGTATTCCACATGTCACTACTCAAGCCATACAAGACAATGGACATACAAGGAAGAAGACAAATGCCACCGCTTCCTATAGAAGTGGACAACAATGAAGAATTCAAGGTTGAAGAGATTTTAGATTCAATGTGAAGCCAAAATTGACTAGAATATCTTGTGCATTGGCGCGGATACGATATTAGTGAACACACATGGGAGCCATCTAAGAATCTAGCAAATGCATCAATAAAAATCAATATATTTCATCGACAACATCTGTCAAAACTAAGATAAAAAAATCAAGAAAATCTTTGTTATAAAGCAAAGAAAGTTCAATAGAGATTTTATCCTACCTTATATCATTGTTTATTATTTTTTTAGATTTGTTTGTGCTAAAGAAATGGACGATCAACAACCAACGAATTCAGCTCAAGAGCCATTATTTGCTAATTTATCAGATGAGACATTATGATTATTACAACCTTCAAGATGATGGAATAGAGATGAAAACCCTCAAAAATGACATGTCCTTCCTCGGATTGATGGCAAAATACAATGTGTTTGGTATCATGACCTTGGAAGAGACTCTTGATGTTTGGTGATACTTTTAGAGGTAGGAACTACTCTTGATGGTATTCTTAATATTTTCTTTGAAAAGAGTTATGAAGGCCTTAACAATGATCAAATAATAGGGTGGTTCTCTCGTCCTGGTATGGGACATTATCCATGGCTAAAAGGACCTATCAACTACATTCAAAGGAAACAAAGATCAGAGTATGTGGCAAGCACAATTCGACATATCCTAGACTTCTTCAACATGTAATCACCGCTCCTCATAGAATGCATCTCTAAAAAAGGGGGTAATGTCACAGACATAAGATTTATTCCAGAAATTATCTAATTAATATAAACCAATAGAAGTATGTAAAATAAGTTGATTTGATAGAGAAGCTTCCTAAAAGCTTCATAGACATGGAATCACCTTTAAACACGTCTATAGGTGATTGGTAAGTTAGAAACTTGGTCAACAAGCTAGCCACATGGTACACATGTTGGTAGCTTGTAGAACAAGCTAGCCACATGGTGCACATGTTGGTAGCTTGTAGAACAAGCTAGCCATGTGTCACACATATTGGTAGCCTTCAGAACAAGTCAAATACGTGGCTTACATGTGGAGAACTTGTCGTGCAAGTTTGACATGTGTATTACAAATTAGACACGTGTAGGAGGTCCTATAGAATATCGCTACATAACTCATAGTTAGATAGTATTTATAGAGGTAAGAGTGAAGCCTTCTTCACTCTTGTCAACTCCTTTCTTGCTTCTACTTCAGATTCAAGAGTCTATAATTTTCTTGTTTTATGACAATAGCCATTCTAGTTTCTTTTAATATATAAACTTCCTTACTTCTATTTTGTTATTCTTCTTAATAGAAGTCTCATATATTTATTTGCTTTCATCCAATTCTTGTACTTGACAAGTGTCTATAATTAGACCAAAAACTTTTCTCTTGCGCAAAGAGGTATATTCTTCCTCGATAGTAGCTTTTTGTTTTAACCAGTCAAGGCAATGTATTATTTTTTTGATGGTTTCAGATTCGAGATCCTTTTTCTTGTAAGAAAGAGCTTTTACAATCATACATGCAAAATTTTCATCTACTACAGTAGATTTTTTGTCATAAATATCATCTATGTTATAGTACAAAATAGATAATTTTGTATTCAACTTAGTCTTATTTCTTTCAATCTCAAGGATGTCTTCCCCAAGAGTAAAAGGGATAATTTCCATCTATAGAATATCAATAATTGATGGCCCTATAGAGTTGATAGTGGTTTCTATAGAAACAATATTATTTTCAACAAGATCAATAGTTGTCATGGTCTTTTTTTACGTGGTGTTTTATATGATCTACAAGTTCTTTTGATTATTGATATAGCAACTTAAGGCACTATAATATGAGCAAGTATATTTTGAGCCTAATTGATAGAAATTGTAGCAAATCATGGTGCATCTTTAAAGCCATCAAGTGCCTGGTCTGCAATCCGCTTCAAATACAAAATCTTAGCAATTTTAGTTTCAACTAGAGATATTTTAGGATCAAGATTCATCATGAATATTTTTGGCACTTTAAATACAAGTACCATAGCACTTTATTGATCAATGAGTCTTTTTTGAAGAAATGGAAAAACATCCTCTTTAAAATGGCAATTAGCAAAACATGCATGCAACAATGTACTAGTTGATAGATTAAAAAAATGAATAATATTTGATATATCAAATCCAATATATATACATATATCTTCCTATCGATGAGCTCAAATAATATATTGTTGGGATTTTGGTATTAAAATCTACACACGGCAATCAAACATATATAGATGAGAGATATTAGGAACATGGTCCAAAAGTAGCTCTTACGATGAAGTAGTCTCAAGAGAGGAAGGACAAAGATAGATTAATACCACAGTATGTAAAATTGCATGGCCTCACATAAATATAGGTAAATTTGCTTGAAGGAGAAGTAGTTGAGTAATGAGTTGAATATACTTGATAAATGACTTTGCAAGTCCATTTTATACATGTTCGTACAAAATATAATATGTCAATTCAATCTCTTTGGCAATACAATGATTTTCAAAGGATTTTGATCCAAATTCCTTAGCATTATCCATATGCAATATCTTAACAGGATAATTAAGAAAATACATTGGAAAATAAATAAGCATAGAGAGAAGATTTTTTAAATACCATATTTTATATTAATAGCAATAAAAATTATGATTTTTTACTTGTTGTATCAACAAGAATTAGAAAATAGCAAAATTGACTAGAAAATAGATTAATAGTAACACAAATATCTCCATATAGCCACTCAAGCATTGGTAGTAATTCTAGTGGGAGTTTTCAAATTAAGGGCCTGGCAATCATTTTGCATTATATATATGCCTAACATAATTCCATAAAATCTATATTTGTAGGTCATAAATTATGTTCAATTAAACATGGAATTATCTTTTTGAATAATATAGATTTTAGATGTCCCAATCGTCTATGCTAAAGAGAAATATAACTTTTGCTAGTAGACAATATTAAAGAAGATATAGCTAGAAGTCAGATCGTAATCCAATATAAGCCACTTGCAACAACATAGGCTTTTTCAATAATTTTATTATTTTTTGTAAGAACCAAAGCCTCTCATCTATCTAGAATGGCAATTGAGAGATGGAAACCATTACTATACTCATCTCGATAGCTAAATAGACTTTGATGTACAAAAGGAGAAAATATTACATATTTGTATTTAATAATACAGCCTTCGAGCAATATTACCATCATTGGTCCCTCTTAGAATCAAAATGTATTTGATCTAGCAATGGTTATAAAACTTTTAGTTTGCCAAGTTGAAAATTCATTGGTAGCAAAAAACCTCTTATCCTGTAAAATAGTATACATTGTTACAGAGTTTATAAACACATCATAAGACTTATTAATATAGATTTTTGTAGCCATATAAGCCTTCAGATTATCATTTCCAAATAGATCCAAAGATGCGTCTATGGTATAAACTTCACAAGTCATAGCTTGGAATTTTTTATTTTTCTAGAAAATCTTGATAAAATATTCAAAAGTCTGGCACACATGCACTAGATGTCCAATCATACTATATTTGTGGCAAGAATACATCTTTGATTGGCACCTATTACCATAATGAGTAGTTGGATGCTTATTCTTTCCTTGTAGATGATGATGGTCACGACCATAATTGTCTTAGTACTTATAAACATCTTTTCTACACTTTTATAATCTATCTTTAGATTATGATGTATTGAATGTATGGAATTCTAAAACCATAGTTCCAACTAGGCGAGCCTTTATATTATGCAAGAAGAGTTCATTTTGTATCTTTGTAAGAAACAGATGAGACATGGATTCATAGTGGCTCTGAAATTTCATATTCTGATATTGTTGTATAAGTACAACAGATATTGAAAAAAAAATAGAAAGAATTTTTTCAATCATTTCTTCTTTTAAAATAGTTTATCGATACAATCACAATTGTGAGACAATATAATACATCTTAATATTAAAAGCACTTAAAGTTAAAAAAAAATCCAACACTTGCAAGTATATCTAATCATAATGGGTCCATAAAAGAAAAACAGCCTTCTAATGGTCAAACCTAAATTTAAACTTTTTTCAAAGTTCAGCAGGATCTTTTAGTTCTAAATACTAGTATTAGAGAGCAAAAGCAAGGTGACAACAATGAAGAAGCAATGTTTTCCAATGAATAGGAATAGAAACTAAATCACTTGTAATAGAAAGTTCTTTAAATAGAATTGTATCAAAAAATTGCTCCTCAAATAGGTTATCTTTTACCGTTCTCATCCACAAGAAATAATTACTTCTATCAACAGCCAATGGTAGGAAAAGAAGAGCTTGAAGGCATAGAAGTTCATTGGTTGCAATAACCAAAGAAGTCTTTATGGAGATAACTATAATAGAAGCAATAGATGATGTAGAAGTATTCATTTTTTTATGGATATATAATGAAAGAGTACTTACAATTAAAATCAAAAAAAGATAAAACAAAAACCATGATAAAACTCAAAAATTATAAAAAAATATAAAAAAATAAAAAATTAGAAACTATTTAAGATCAAAAGGTTGAAGAGTGAGTAACAAAATAAAAGAAATTGTCAGTAGATAATTAGAAGAAAATAGTAACACATCCAAAATTTAAAAATATATTACAAAAATAAAATCAAAGAGGAAAAATAAGAGCCTAGATTAGAAGTTACAAGATTACAATTTAAGCAAGGCAATAGCAAGCATCAAAGCATTGATATAACAAATTTATACCATAAAAATAAAGTTGAAGTTAAAATCACAAAACAAGAAAATTAGGAATGATATCTCCAAGTTGAGGTGGAAGAGTAAGAGCAAATCTAAGCTAAAAACAAAGGAACATAGATCCAAAAAAAATTTAAGAAAACTTCAAGGAAGAAATAAACAAAGAAGATCTAAAATTCAATATAAGAAATTTGTGCTGATAACATGTTAAAAAAGAGTTGAAGAGATGTTGAGTTTGTCTGTATTAATAAGGTTGTGTATTACATACATAGAGAAGGAGAGAAGATAAACAATAACTTTTTACTAAACTCTAACATTGTAGCTATAGTGTTCAATGTTTAGTACAATGAATGGTATGGAGAGCGCTGTTGCATTAAATGCTTTCAACAGTCCTAGTTAAAATTAGGAAGGTTTGCCCATTCAATCTTCTCCCCCCCCCCCCACCCGTCCATCCTTTAGTATTTGATTCATCATCCATCCATCCATCCATCCATCCATCCATTTTCACCACTCAACTGTTCATCCACACTGGGAACGGTTCTTCGATTGGGTTCAAAATGGCAAAGGAGTGGGCAACCGGAACCACGCATGCACGGGAGACGTCAAGTTAGTATAATGAATGGTATAGAGAGCGCAGTTGCATTAAATGCTTGCAATAGTCCTAGTCAAAATTAGGAAGGTTTGCCCACTCAATCTCCTCCCCACCCACCCTTCATGTTTGGTTCATCATCCATCCATCTATCCATCCATTTTCATCACTCTGCTGTTCATCTGCACTGGGAACGGTTCTCCGGTTGGGTTCAGAATGGCAAAGGAGTGGGCAACCGGAACCACGCATGCCCGGGAGACGTCAGGTTCGCCCTTCAGTGTGAACTTCGCAGAGTGGAGAGCTTGACAGCCTCATTTCTCGCTCCGTTGTTGGTCTTCGATACTGCTGCTCTTCGGTATGATTCTCACAAGCCTCTTAATCTGCATTACTGCATGCACCATCGTCTAATCTTGACTTCGGGTTTTGGTAGACTGACCTACACACAGTGACACTAGCAGATTCTCTCGTCCAACTGGCAATCCCATCATTTCCAATTCTCTCACCATTTCCACGGTGGACTTAATTGCACCCTGCCTTCGATGTTCTGACAGGAGTGTAACCGCATCTAGGTCCAATAATTTGTCTCATTACAAATGAAGATTCACGAGTTACCAAGCCAGGACGTTGAAACTCCCACAGATGAGATACTTCACACAGCTGAAGAAGTTGTGCATGACATTGAAGCAGCATCTCCAACATCGTTGAGCTCTGAGAATGTGCAAAAACTACGAAAATGTCTCGAGAATCTTTCAGCTGAATTTTCTGAGGATCAGAGGATCCGGGCTTGGCGACTGAGTTACCGTTTATGGAATTCTAGCGTCGACATAGTGAACAATCTTGAGGGTGATCAAGAACTTAGCGAAGACCTAGCAGAACTTCGTCAGGTTGCATGTGACCTGTTAGCTACTGCAGGTGCCATAGGAAACGCTCGCTCCAGTTTTGTGAGGATTGCAATGTTCTTTTCCAAGACTGGATGTGCATGGCACAGAATTAGGAAGTTCCTGAAAGCATCGGTGTGTTTTGAGAAGGCTTTTGAGCTGTGCTTTAAGCAAGAGGAGAGAACCTCTTCCCAATCCTCTGATACGAGAGAACAGATTGATTTCTTCTTTGAATTGTTTTTATCACGAGCAAGGACCGTTTGGGAGCTTGGTGGACACACACTTGCTTGTAGTCTGCTGGGAAGAGCCCGAGGTTTACTTCCCACGATTCCTGCCAGCCGCCATGCAGAATTGGCTGAGCAGTATTTACAGTTCGGGAAGTCTCTTCTGCTGAAGGATAACGCCGATTCACAGTCCGAGTCCATTCGGTACATGGAGGCCGGTTTAGACATATGCTCGGAGGCTCTTTCGAACTGCCATGAGTACCATGATGCTGATAATACAAACTTGGAGAGGCTGAAACAACGAATCCTGCGTAACCTGGCAGCTGGCCAGTTGCAGAACGAGAACTATGAGAGTGCACTGCGATGTGTTGATGCTCTGAGGCAAAAATCGGATCATTCGAGTACATCGTATTTCGCGCTTAGAGCTTTAGCAAAATTAGGAAGACAAGATGAAGTTGAGCGTGAGCTCTTCACACTCGTTGGTCATGCCAGGGACCAGGTTGATGTCTATGTCTCGGCACTCGACATAGTCATTGAAGAGTGTGATAAATTTGATGCTGTTGAGAAGGCATTTTTCATTCTCTTGGAGCGCTTTGGTCCAAACAGAGGGCAGCTCCCAGCAAAAGTACTTGAGAAACTTCTGAGGCAGGAGCCAGCCGGAGACACGAGTTGCATTAAGCGAGTGGAACTGGCTCTGAAAATTGCCTGTGAACAGAAGATCCTTACGGCTGTCGTGGCAGAAATTGAAGGTCTAGAATTGAAAGATAGACGGAGGCAAATCGCACAAAAGCAGCAACAATTCATTCACGCGCTTCTATGGACCAGGTAAGATCCATCACTGTGCTAGGTTAAACTTCGCATTTTTCTTCCATGTGGCGTAGGATCCATTATCTCGGAAGGTGAGTGCAAAAATATAGGACAGTTGAAATGTTCCTGCAAATGTGTTCAAATTCCGTGATGTGTGGGGTGAAATGCTGGAAACAACCGGTTGCGTCGAATAGAGCTAGGTACGTACGCCAAGAACTTATGCTCATTGTGATCTCTGGCTAGACAAGACAAAGTCCCACTCACAGACGGTCTGGCAGTGGCTCAGAACATTTCAAAACAAAGATGTACAAGACAAGCATTCGACTTTTTGAGGCGTCCATGCTGTATATTGTCCGCGACGGCGAAGGTTCCATGCTCGAGGCTAAGTCACTCCGCGTTCTCTGTCTTTGCCACATGGCTCTATCTCAATTCGAACGAGCTGCAGAGGTTATTGATAAGGCAGAGAAGGTATGCAATCCAGTGTTAGAAACACAGTCAACATGCAAGAAATGATTTCAAAGTTTCCTAGGTAATTGTCAACCTTGACATTTTCATCAGCATCAATGCCACTTGTAGGTTTGAAGAAGTTTAAGAGGCAATGCCAGTATAGCTACTTCCTCATAGATGTAGCGCGACACAGTAACAATATTCCCCTGAACGTATCTATCGCTTATTTACTGACTTTCTTATTGTTAATGAGCTTCACTCACAGATCGATCCAAGTATTGCCAGCATATTTCTCAAGGTGATCAATCCTTAAATTTCGAAACTGATCGGAAAAAGTTGCGCAAAAGATAATGCAATGTGATGATTCTGCTGTCTGACCCAATCCAAACGACTTGGGAAAGTTCATTTATCACACGGTATCTTATGTACTTGCAGTTTAAAATAGGATTGCAAACGAGAAATGAAGCAGAGGCTTGCAAGGAAGTGAAGAGGATGTTGAAATGCACCGATTTTGAGCCCGAGTTCTTGAATCTTGCTTGCCACGAGGCCATAGCTTGCAAAACAATCACAGTTGCAGTTGCTGCACTAAGCAGCATGCTGAGCTTGTACTCTTCGGAGAGGATCATGGCCACAGAAGAGGTTGTTGTGCTCAGAAACCTAATCCTGCTTCTGATCCAGGGAAAAACCAAACGCTCTGACATATTGAGGCACTTCAAGTACGCCAATAAACGGCTGCAAGACCTAGGATATGAAAAGTTTTTTGGTGCCAGGAGCAGCGGGGAACGAGAAGCAAAATGGTATTCAGGCGCATCTTGGAATCAGGCTATGGAATGTGGAAAAGAACAGGATTGGAAGTCTTGTTTCGAATTCTATGCGATATCCTCAAACTTCTACTGTGTACTACCCCCGACCCCCGGCAGTCTCCAGTCCGTCCAAACAGCTTTGCTGCTCTGCGTATCGGCTCTGTTAACAACGGATGACGTGAACGAGACCGAAGTTATCCATATTGCAACAACCTACTTGGATAAATGTCAGGAGGTATGTTTTATCACGCATCGAAAGCTACTCCTTTAGTGAAAGAATACGGACTCATAACATCAGTGTCGTCCCACGTCCACTGTTGCAGGTGCACAAGAAACTTGTGACCATCGACGACTCTGGAATCAAAACCGACGGAAGCTTTGATATCTACCTGCATTTGCTACTATTCGAACTCAAAGGAAGGGCAAAAGAAGATGCAGAACAACTGAAAATTTTAAAACAATGCAGCAACATGCCAGGGTTCACAGCTGAACATTTTTTCAAAATGGGCCTTGAGGCTTCAAAGAGAAAAGAGCCTAGTATGGAGGTTGCGTCGGCCGCATTTCGCATGTGCCTGACCTTAACACTCAGTGCTCCAAATGCGGATTACAAAATCGTTGCTGCGGTAGTGAGAAAGATGATCAACCTCGCAAATGCTCGCTGCAAAGATGGCCCAGAGGTTAGCCCAATCTCACCAGGTTTCCAAGCATGCATGCACGCCTTCCTTTAAATTGCGTTGCTCTTTTTTTGCAACTGCCTCTCGTGAGCCTTGTGGCATCAACGAATTTGTGGCAGGTACTCGACCTCTACAAACAAGCACAACAAATCCTTTTAGGATTGGGTAACAATTTGTACCCACAAGACGAAGCTCAGTGGTTGGTATCTACTGCCTGGAATAGAGCAGCCCTGTATCTTAAGTTGCTGAAATACGACAAGGCTGAATTATGGATGGGAGTAGCTCTAGAGCTGCTTAAGCACGTGCCTACTATGGAGATTCACAGACCTTCTATGATGGAGAGCTTAACTGAGCTCCTGCAGCAAAAAGCTTCCACACAGAAGGCAATGTAGGTCTTCATGATCTATTCCTATGATTTCAGTTTGCCCCTCACAACTTTGTGCCAGAGTTTCGTCAAGCGTTATTTCTTGACAGGATAAGTCTAGGCTAAGTTTGCAACGCTGCTACGACTATTCGTTTAAAGCAAAGGCGTTCTGACCTCCTAGCTCAGTCGTATAGGCAGCAGAATTACGTACCAAGACAAATGTAGTGCTTGATGTTCGTCCCTGGCACGAAAACTACAACTAGTAAAACTTGCAACATTCTTTGCCAAAAAAATTTCACGGTATTATCCCACTACCCGTAATGTTTGCTCCTCAGCTCCTACAAAGCAAGGCCTCAGCACTCCCCCCGTTCGATTCCACCACAAAAGGTACAGGTCAAAGGTCAGAAACTTCAACTAGAAATACTATTACTTGCTTCAGTTATATCATTCCTGAGCCCTCGAAAGAAATTCTTCCTGCATCAAAGGTGCCGCTGGTTCAATTGTGTCACCGTACACCCGTGCAAATTACCCAAAACGAAGCACCAAAAGAATATCAAATCGTGTTCTCGAAAAAGAGTGCTGCTCTCCAAGACAGAGCCAGACACTTACTTGGACAACTCAGAGTCATCCACTTTATCCGCCCGCAAGGTCACCTTCTCCACGTAGCCTGCAAAACCAGCACAGAGTTTCTTTCAGGTACTGTTCCCTGCTAATTGTAGAAACAGAAAAGGAAAAGAAAACTTCAGAGTATGCAGGGTATTCTTTTATTAAATTATTCTTTTCATGTACATAAGGATTGACTAGTCTGAATAATGCTTGCATCAGTAAACAAATGATTCGATCCTTCCTGATGCTGCTTGCAGTACTGCACGCAAAGGAGTTAGGGCTATGGCTAGTTCTACGAAACAACAACTCTCGGTTCTCAGACAAGAGACAGAGAAGTGAGCAGCAGCACAATCGGATTCACCCCAGCATGGATTGATGACGCACAAGAGAAGAAGGAGAATGGTGAGAATGAGATACCTATGCCTAAACAAGCAATACACTTGCTTATTACTTCTTTGCCCCGTTTTCTGTAAAAGCTCACCTCCCCTGTGCCTTGGCATCTTGAACACTTGGCCGTCCATTGGTACACGGGATCCTTACAATCCTGAAATCTCAACACACTTCGGCTTCAATCGAAGTTGACCAGCAAGAAACCTAAATGCCAAAATCTGGGGAAGCCTTGCGAATTGTCCGTCGGGGGACAACGACATGCTAATGCATGAGTGGTTGTGTCGAAACTGGTCGATGATTGTGGGAAAGAAAAGTAAAGTTTCAGACAGCAGGGAACTGGAGAGCACAAGAGAGGAAACTAACCTGTACTTCGGGGTTACAATTCATCATTGCGTCTGTCTCTTTCTGGGTAGCGGGTTCGGTCCCTGGGTAAGCCAAGGGCAGAGGCAGCGGTGAGTCACTACTCAACGCACTTTCATTGTGTTTGGACCACTTCTCCCTCGCCCCGGCCTTCACTTGTCTCTCTGTTTCTTCTTGCGATCCTACCCGCAATGTCGATGTCGAGGGCCACTGAAATGCAGACAAGTCTGATTGATTCGGGAAGGCAGGACTCAAAGCCGCAATCAATCGGTGCGTCCTAGTTTGCTTTATCCATCTACCTCTAGCTAACTGCGATGACACACACTCATTCAGAGGCGTCCCTGTACGACCCAGTGGCAACGCTTGCCTGGTTCTCAACACATGATGATTTGCAGCAACACCATACATCTGTTTATCTGCTGCCACAATTCACTCCAAATCCTACACACACCACCTCCACTCTCTCTCTCTCGCTCTCTCTCTCCACTTTCGGTGCTCAGGTTCGTCACCGTCCGGCACAGAGATTGCATCGGCATGGGATGTCCGCTAGTAGCGCAGCAGAAGTCAGTGATGTCTCCGTCGGAGGCAGGAGAGACAAGCGTGGTACTTGGAGGAAGCTACACGAGGGACAGCACAGTACATCGCTCAAGGAAAACGCTGGCTGAGGCGCCCCGACGTGGACACCAACAGCCTACAAGCAGCCGTGACGGAAGGGGGAGTCTGTGCGTGCAGGATGGCCCACAAAAGAAGCATCGGCCGCAAACCAGACAGACAGCCCATAATGCCAATGCGAGGGAGTCCCCTTGGCTGTTGGCTCCTCCCCGCCCACCTCCCTCCATTCTGTGGACTCGACCCAAATCTCCACCACCTCTACCTCCACCTCTCCTCCTCCCTCCCCCCTGCCAAACCCATTCCTCGTCTATTCACACTCATTGCCATTGCTTTCCTTGTGCATTTCAACTCTTCTCGTTCCCACCCTCTTTGTTACATTCATTCTCACGTGCGACTTCCAGACTATGCAGTCACTCTCTCTTCTGCTTTGGACTTCATCCACTGAGAACTCTTTTCCATTAGCATCCTTACATGTCATTTTATAACATGAATAGTAATGCTTTCCATTACAGCAACATACATATGTAATTTGCAAAAAGTAACTACAAAAATGTGTTTGTCGATCAAATTTCATAAAATTAGAAATAAAATTTAATTTATTTACACATATACGTTTTACTTTCACAATTCTTCATATACATATATGTTTGAATGTATAAAATTTGATATCATATATCAATGACATGTCACTTATGAGATTAAATCATTTTTTCACTTAAATAAAACTACAAAGCAAAAAAAAAGTTCAAAGTGTATATTTAAAATTTCGAGAATAGAACATTTTGTAATAGTTCTTTATGATGAAAAATTTCGAAATTTACGAAAATCAGTCTTTCATAAAATAAAATAAAATTATAAACAATATTTTTATACAAAATGTGTAGTTAATCACTTAAAGAATGGATTATAGGTTTAAATAAATTTCTTTTAATAAAAGAAGTTAAGTCATTCAATTAATTTTCTTAAACTTAAAACAAATTTTTACATAACAAACAACATTTGCGGATTATATTTATTCCATTTGAGAATAGAATTCTTTAAGTTTATTATAAGAGAATATATATATATATATATATATATATATATATATATAGTGTTCTCCTGTTAATTAATCCCCCAAAAATTAATAATCCTCAATAATTAATCAAAATTTTGGAAACCAACTCCATTCTTTGATGCATAATTAATTTTGATGATTAATAACCTCTAATAATTAATACTTGTTCTTACAACAAATGATATTAATTAACAAGAGAAACAATTTGAGGATTACATTAATTCCATTTGAGAATAGAATTCTTTAAGTTTATATTTATATTGTTTCTTTGTTTATAAGTAATTTGTAAATTTGTGGTGAAATCATTATGCAAAAATAGAAAAAATAAATCAAATTAGAAATTAAATGATTAATTTCATTTAGAATCATCCTCAAAATAAGTTTTTTACTTTGTTTCAAATGTTTTTTTTATTTTTTATTTTTCATTATCATTATTTAATATCCAACTATTGAAGTTGTCCCAACTAATGGTTTTGGTTATACATGTTACAATGAATTATATTGGACGTCATTAAAATGAATGTTAAAATTTATAAAATAAAAGCAATAAAAAATCAGCAGTAATAGAATAAATAAAAAATTTAAAATAATTGTATTGTAACGATATGCATTAGTCAGTTTTACAAAAGTAGTTAACCAAAGTATTCTATTGACAAATCAACTTGAACCACAGCATAAACAAATACATTCTTCATTTATCACTAAAATATATATGTAAAAATTTTAAAATTTTGCAAATTGTTGAAAATGCTCATCACTAATGTAAAAGATTTGTCATCATAAAATTTCAAGGACAATGATCATCTTTTCAAATCACTGTAAGAAATGTACAATCAAAAATAAAAATTCCAATTTATAAAATGGTATATTTAATGCTTAATAAAAAAATCTAAAATAATCAAATCAAATATTACAATTTGTTTATTTCCTTTTGAACTATTCACGACAAGAATAGTTGCAAATCAATTGTACAAAGATATGAATCCTACTAGTTGGGAAACATAAATTATTATCAGCTAAATGAGTTGAATAATTTGTTTATTTATCATAAGTGGATGCCAAACAAGAAATTTTTAAGTTGAGAAGAATACTGGAAGATTTGAAAACCATTATATGAAACAAAATAAATCAACTTTGATTAATTTTCTAATAGACTCATTTGTCACTTGAATCCAAATCCTACCACGACACATACAATTATAGAGTATTAATATTTGCAAGCATAGTCATAGGTTAGCAATTAAATAACGTACATTTATGTGATCATGGTTAACCATTACAATCCTAAAAATCATGTAGTTTTATGGTCATGTATTTTTATATTTTTAAAAAAAAGAAGGTTTTAGTGTCAATTGTGATCATAACTTAAACAAAAATTAAAATTGAGGATTAAATTATAATAAAAACAACAAATATTACTGTTATAGGATTCATAGTTTATTTTTATAAAAGCAATGTGTTAGTATTTTTTCTGGAAAAACGTTTAATTTAAAATTATATCTTGTTTATTTATTATGATCATAAATTAATAATGGTACATGGAATAATAATTAAAAAAATCACCTGGATTTCATAAGTTGATATTAAGAATTTTATCATTAAATTTAAATATAATTTGAAGTAGCAAAGTATATTAGGTTAATTTTTTAAAAGCTTAATTAGTATTGCATGTGTACACACATTAATATTTTATTTGTGTTCATGAAACATTAAGAAGTGTAAATTGATACATTCGTTTAAAAACATAGATTTTGCATCTATAATGTAATTACATCTATAATGTAATTGCATGAAATACATCATTATAACATATATTTTAGTGTTAGCAAATTAGATCATTGGACTTGCAAAAAAAAAATGGTATGTTTTCTTAATATTCGCCTGTTTACATATTCATTATTAAATAGAATAAAAGCAAATGTTTCAGTTAAGATTTTTTTATTATCCAGGAATCAAATTTTGCAAGCATTATTAGGTGATAAATTGATAATAGTATTATTACTATTTGGTGTGAAAACTATATATTGATTATCCACACAGTATGGATCACATGCGTGTAAAACATTGTATGTTAATTGATACATTCGTTTAAAAACATAGATTTTGCATTAAGTCAATTAGGTTTACAAATTCACATGTTAATATTGTTATAAAATGCCTAATGCAATTCTCCATATCAATACCAAAGCTAGATGGGATCATGCCAGGGGTTCTTCAATCTTCAACGGAGTGAGCACAATTGATACAAGTCTAACATGACACTAGTCTCCTTGATGGTGTTTGGTGCATTCACGCATCAAATCAAGACACCACATTGACAAATTTGGTGCAACAACTCCATGGAGATTCACCGTGATAGATTTCATTTTAAAAAGTGTTGAGTAGAAACCAACCTGATTAAGTAAATTTTCTTTTGGGTTTATTGCTCAAGAGTGCAGATGATTTCCCTTGTGTATCAGCTCCAGTTTCCACCACAACAGGAGTTGGGTACACAAACGGCCTGAATGCTATTTACTTGCATTACAGCTCGTTCGATTAGTGTAGAAAATAAAACACTTCACTAATTAGGTATGAGAAGATGTCAAATATCATTGATATCCTTCTTAATCTTCTCAACTTCGCCTAAGGACCGAGACACCTAACCTCTTGGCCTCCTTCTACCCATCTTTGACCAGTAATTACCAGGTCTATGGGTAAGACCTCTCATGTTTTCTGCGAAGCCATATTCAACGCGTAACTGAGAACACATGGGTTGCATGAAGACAAAGTCACGGTCCTCATGCTTCTCAAATGCAGCGACTATATACTTATATCCAGAACTTAAACTTTACACTGTCTGACCTAAAACAACGACCATGGACAAGTTATCTAGCAACAGCAGAAAAAACAAGGCACCAACTACTACAGGGAAGATACAGCTGCGCTACGTCATACAAATACAGAGAATCCGATGTAAGATGATTTCAGTTGTTAAAATCTTCAAACGTAAGCCCCTACTCAGCTAGAGAAATTCTAGCAGGAAATAAATCAACAAAAATTAGGGAGTGACAGCTAAAGTACCAGCCCGTATATGTAGTGCTTACACATGTACAGGAAGTTGTACTGTAATTTCATCATGTCGACGAGACTATATTTGACCAAACTGACTTCCAGTTTGTATTCGGCACATATCACCTTATTAGAAAACATTCTGGTAGATCATATCATAAGCCAAGCGTCCCGCCCTTGACTTCAGCAGCCGCAAACTGTGCTGGAAAATACAAAGGCATACTCAGAGGAGGACGGGCTATGCCTGATCCTTAAGCTTCCAGACTTGCAATCTCCTTCACGACTTGAGCTTTGTCCTGGTCAAATTGCGGATCTTCTTTCTCACTCTTAAAGTCGCTAAAGAATCGAAGGAACTTACTACGATTAGCCACCAGTATGTTCACAATTTCCGGTGGTTTATTTTCGTTGGCCACAAATACCTTGAAAACATGAAAGGCTTCTATCTGAATGCTCTTGCTCGGGTCTTTGAGGAGATTCATGAGGATACACATGTTTTCTTTAGAGCTAACGTACCGCATCATCACGTTGACATTGGAACGATCTAACAGTATGTCTCCGAGCAGCTTCACCATTTGCCTTCTCGTGATGTAATTAGGAGATGCTAACAGCTTAGTATTATATTCAGAGAAAAACCAGTCGTAATTCTTGTTCAGGTAGTCCGCAACAGTAGACTTATGCCTCGTCAACAGCTCCTTGAAAGTGGCAACAGCATCGGACGCAACTTCAAAATTAGGGAACTCTATGTACTTGAAGAACTTGCATAAGTTTTGCTGCGAGTCCAACACATACCGAGCAATACTCTGGTGTCGAATACACTCCCGCAGCATGGCACCATAGTGCAATGCCAAATCTGGCTTGTCATACCCCGCAACAAGGAGATCGAGAAGGTCCTTATTCCTGTCCAAATAGTCAGCCGCAATCAGCCGCGACTGCACCTGTTGCCGCTGCAGATTAGCCACCACTTGCGTGACATCCTTCCGCACCTCTAACTCCAGTTTCGGCAAACATTGTATTAACAAACGCATTGCATCTTCCCTAAACATCTCCTGCGTTAGCTGCGCGCACGCTTCGGGCACGGGCTCCGCCTCGCTATTCCCATACAACACAATTTTCATATCCCGAATATTCTTCGCCAAATCCACCATCTTCTCCTCGCGTTTCGGATCGCGCGACGCATTCAACGAGAGCAGTAACTCCCTGGTCACACGCACCAGCTCCGCCGCCGTCCGCTTCCGCTCCTTAAACAACCCCTTCATCTTGACCCCCGAACCTCACCACGCCGCACTTCTCCAGAAGAAAATAGATCCTTCCCGCGTCGCTGCTACGGATAGAATCGACTCCAAGCAACACTTACCACACCTCCTCAAATCTAAACCATCTGCCGCGCAGTCGCAGCCCTACCTTCAGACTCCAATAACAAAGCACCAATCCGGGACCTGCCGGGTTACACCTCAACCTCCGCGCGCACATCCCATGTCGAAAGGAGGGACACAGAGAAGCGGAGGGAAAAGCCAAAAGGACGGAGAAGGAGGGGGAGAGAGGCGGTAACGATGGCGAGGGAGAGGATGGAGAGGATGCAAGGGAGGGGCCGGCATGGACGGTCCGGCCCACGGCTTGCACACAGCATCGCCGGGATGGGCAGGGCAGCAGCAGGGCCGCGGCAGCATGGACGAAGCTCTTCAAACACCCCGTTCGCGTTCACACACCCCCCCCCCTCCCTCCCCTTCCGGATTCCTTTCTATCCCTTTCGACGCCCTCCCCCTTCCCTTCCCTTTGCTTGCTTGCGTCACCCCGTAATGCCTCCGAGCTTTTCACCGTCATCCCATTTCGCAAGGGTTACATTTGTTTGTGCCTCGTCAGCTTCCTTCTCCATTCCCTATTGGTCGAGATTGCGGGGGACCGCCCACGTGGGCTCTCGTTGCTCTGTCATGACATGTATGGCAGGGACTTTCTTGCCCCCCGTGAGGAGTATCGTTGTCGTCCCCTCCTACCCCGCATGTAAATGACATCTTTAGATGAATGATCGCCACGCCTACTTTGTCAACTTGGATGTATATATTTTTCTTTGGTTAGACATTTACATCCACTCTGACCCTCTCGCACATACATTTGAATAAACATACAACTTCTAGAATATTGCTACTTCCATGCAACTTCAGGACGAAGCAAAAGTTTTAGTTGAAAAAGGTAAAACATTCTGAAAAATGACTCTCGAAAATATTTCGGGCCTGCTTAGTGGGCACAAGTGGACTTTGAGACAATGTAAAGGAGGAGAATTCTACGACTTGTGTTGTAGGAATGTTTTCAATCCAATTATCATCTATCCATCCATCCATCCACCCATCCATCCATTCATACATCCGTGGGAAACAGAAGAGAAGGGTGGGAGGGGAATGTGCGAGGCCAGGCAGCGGAGGGCGCGCACTCGCACAAACAGAGAGTGAGGTCGCCAGCAGCCAAGGCAAAGGCAAAGGCAGCGCCGCAGCGTCTTCACGTCTGCGCTGCCCCACGGCTGCGAGCTCACTCGCATTGATGAGCCCTGAGCAATGCTGTACCTGCACTTTCCGTATGGTGCCTTCAATGCCCTCTTCATCACCCCGTCATTACCACCACCATTGCCTCACCACCACATAGCTTTCAACATGAGTTGCCCCTGCTTCTCTCTCTTGCCCATGTCGTCCCCCCTTGTCAGCACTGACTTGCCATCTGTTAATGCGCGGCCTCTCCCCCTCTCCCTCCCATCTATCCTTTGCTCACACTACTATGTCTGTGCCTGCGCATACTTGAGCTTAGTGCCTCAAGCTTCGGTATGGCGTGAACCTTATTTGGAGAGACGAAACGAGAGGACGAGGGGCTTGTGCATTTTGGAGTGCAGCCATGGATCTCTCTCTGATGGATAAAGAGAGAGCTGACAAAGCGGTATCGCGCAAACGCAGGCAGCAGAGTGTGGCAGCTGGCTTTTCCCGCTTCGCGGAGTTGGAGCAAGCCGTGCAAGAGATTCGCTCCAATGCTTTGCAGGTAGTTCTGCGCGCCTCATTTTGTTTATCTCTGCTTTCAATCTACATTTTTGCCTTTCAAACTTTTCAGCACACATTCCACACACCTTCCATACACCCGCTTTAGGTCTTGAGGATACCGTTTGTCGATTCTCTTCCGTAGCAAGTTCATTCTTGTGATTGGCGTTGTTTCTTTTCAGGTGCTCAAGACTCCTTACTACCGGAACTGCAAAGCTGCACGCAACATACGGCGAGGTACGCACTCGTAAACTGTTTGATATTCTCCGGACCACTGCTAAAATCAAATTAAATTCGCATGAAGTTACTTCAATGACATCTGATATGAAGGCATGAAAATGAGGGTCATGGTATTGTAGTCCACAATACTGATGTGTTTTGAATTTTTGGAATGAACGCAGTAGGCATGCGAGTCATAAGAGAATTGTGCAAGCAGATGCGCTCTGAGACTGTGACAATTGGGAAGGAGAGGAAAAAGAGGCGCGATGGCAGCATCGCAGCATCAAAGCATAGGAAGCTAGGGGGACCAGCGGAGCCAGCTGTTGTGCATCCTCTTTTACCCAGTGCATCTGTATCAGGAATTGACCTAGCGGTTGGAAGTTCTCCCTCTGGCGTGAATTTCTTCTGCTTTATGGACAACAACAATCCACCTGCTGTAACAGAGCTCTCTGATACTCCTTAAAACATGCAAATTCATAGCGACGTTAAGTAGAAGGTCGTGTCAGTTGGAGGTTGGTGCTGTTTGTCTCACAATGCACTTCCCACAGGCAGTTTTATTTTATTTTTAACTTCGTGTACATGTTACCGGTAAGGAATCTGGAAAATTGGTACCATCAGCGTTAGCCCCGGCTCATGAACGTCATCAAGGTGTATGGTTCAATGATTTGATGCCTTTGGGGGTAGAGTGCAATTGTGATCCAGAGTAATGTAGAGGTCTCTGAAGAATGTGGAACTTGAAGACACGCATTCGCAGTGACAAACGACTTTGTGTTGCCGGTTGCTGTTTTTGTTGTCTTAAAAACTTTGATGTTATATTTATTTCAGTTCGAACAGTTGTTCCGTCGAGGTTATTCTTGTTTTACTTGCCAAGAATTCGAGGGTTGTTTAGTGTCCGACACTTCTCTCGTCATTCCAAGTAGCATGATTATCTGCAATAGATAAGTGGTGGCATGATCTGTGTGCTGTGTTGCTTTAATTTCTAAATGTCTTGGGGACAATTTCAAGTCTCAGATGGAATTTCCATTCATGGTTGAGTTCATATATGAAAGATTTCACTAATGTGTGCTGGCGGTGCTGCTTAGTTAACTATGAGTGACAAAATGTAAAGGTTTTGCTAAAATTCATTCCTGGTACTAAACCGTGTCACTGATATTGGTTCCGTGACGAAATAGTGTACTCCGCTTTCATTTTCGATTCCGTGCGACTAATAGTTTGCAGAGCAATTTAGACCAAGGCAGTCATTCCGGATATCCAGCTGTAGGTGGACGTGAAGTGCTCTGAGTCCCTTGCGACCGGGAGCAATATGGAATATGCGGTTCCAGAAGAATTGGCCAACGACTCTTGGGACTTCGAAGTTAATGGTTGTCGTTGACAGGCGAAGATCTAATGATGGTAATGAATAAGCAATTCATGTTTCCAATTCCAAGACGATGTGTTGAATCGCCAGTCTGAACTCGTGGACCTTGTGAAGTCACAATTTCTCCTTTCTCTTGAAAATAGAAACCCGGATTAGTAAACCAATTTTGTGACACAACTATGCCTGGGTTCCGTTTAGTTTCTTGTAATTGTCTTTGGGTGAGCGACTGAGCGGTCACGTTCAGAGAAGAGACATGACGGATTCTAATTTTTTCCTTAGCGTTTTAGTAATCATCACCGCCGGAGCACATGATTGGCAGAAATATTTTAGAATAAAGCTGTTTACTTCTACACTCTTAGTCCGATATTCTGCTTGTCTGCAGGTCCATTAAAACTGTCACTGCTAAGGTGCAGGGTAACTCTATCTGTGAGCATATATTCCTCTTCACAGTTGACCTTGTTGCCTGATTATCCACAGCTTAAACGTTGTGTCAAGTAGCGTATTGCTGGAACTTGGCAGTCATGATAAGGTGATCGACTTGCATGTCTGATGTCACATTTGTCATGATTTATTTGATGTTTTGCAATCTTTCTGCGATGACGCTTTGGTTTAAAATAAAGTTCCACTTCGCTAAACCCTCAAACTATCTGTCAGTGCTCCATTCTTTTTGGTTATAGGTTGCAAATGGAGGATAAAAGCTTTTAGAGCTATCATGTATTAGGGTTCAGTTTGAGATGAGAGAAGCTTTTCATCTCCCCTTCCTTTCTATCAACCTTTGTGGACGTTAACTTCATTGCAAGTTTAAAATTGCAATTGCCGAATCACACGTTGCAGATTTTTAAAAAATGAGCGTAAAGTGACTCAATTTGCAGAACGGGGACGACCACAAACTAGGGTACATTGTTTGCAGTTAGAGGTCCTACACATTCTTGGCTACGTCAATCGATACAAAATAAGTTCCAGCCATGGCAGAAACAAGTGTGGCCGAAAAGATTGCGCTTTTAACGGGCAAAAAGAAAGAGGAAAAACTACCTACACCCCCATCCCGAGGTTCGTTTTTATTTATATGTTTTCTCTTTTTTAGTTCTTTCTAGCTACTCATTTTCTGAATTGTAAGTTTCAGCATGAATTGTAAGTTTCATAATGGTATTTGCGTACCCTATTTGTCTCTTAACTACTTGGACATGACGGACATGACTAAGATGGCAATGATATTTACACGATTGCGCATGACGATTCTTCGATGTCACCACAGAGACCACATCTGTTATCATGTTCATAGAGTATCTTCTAGTTGTTGAGGGGATCTTGCCGGTTTCTAATGTTGGAGTCTTCTGATGGATTCTGATTGAATGCACCGCAGTGCCTGAGGAGCATCCCTACGGCGTGGTATCACTGCATCTTCTCGATGCTACGTGTAAAAGATTAAACATTGAGAAGAAAATAGACACAGAGAACAATATGCTTTTCAAGGCGGACACGAAACAGGTTAAAGAGGACATTAAGGTTTCTGGAGCCGTATCCGATTTCTATCCTGTTAAGGATTCGCTGATGGTAAGTACACTCGCCATTACTTGAAGATTTGATTCGGTGGTAACATGATCGGAATATTCAGGTTGAAACTCTTGTAGCACATCCACTGTCATGCAATTCAGCTGGGGTTGTTCAAGCTGTCAAATGCTAGTCCACGCCGCAAGTTTATGTAAGCAATTATATGACATGACAATCTGAATCTTGCGTCGCTTCGCAGAATTATTACGAGCCTTATTTTCTTCTCCGTTACATTTCCGATGATCGCTACGTATGTGATCACAATTTTGAGCTCGTGATTTTACCAGAAGTGCGAGATTCTATCGAGAAGGTTAGTGCTGAAGTTGAATCAGTCACGGCGAAATAGAATCCTTTGAACTAATTTTCACCTGTACAATGATTAGACGATTAGTTGGAGAGAGTTTATTCACTGACACTGTGCTTTGGTAAGAATATTTACAGGCTGTACAAGATGAAATTGATGCAGTGACAGCAGGCGAAGGACCCAGGGTTTGGTTAAATTTGGGCAGCGACGCGGAAGTTGATGCAGAGATTGTTAGGAATAGCCGTGATCCGGTGCACATCAGTAGCAACCTTTTCTACTGTTGAAATCGGATTGAATTTTGAGACTGATCTTTATTGTTTCCGTAGCTACTCAAGGATATTTCTCACGTCGAAATTATGTAGAGATCGTCAGTTTGTGATCACTCAGTAATTTCATGTGCCATGGGGATTGGATGGCGCGATTGATTCTTTCGATGTATACTGTGATTCATACAGGTTGTTATCCAAGCAACTAAAAAGCGCAAGGAGTATTATCAAAAGACAGTACTTGTTGATAAGGAATCCATTGTACGCAATTCTCCTGCCTCCAGAGTCTTTACAATCCTTAATCGGAACCAAGTATCAGGAAACAGCCACATACATTTAGGTCCATAGACGATAAACTTAACGATCTCTTGAATGTGGATGAAATCATACTATCCATGAACCCTAGGTAACTTGCTTCAGGATTTGGGCTGTGGAATTCTCTGATAACATCAGTCGATGAGGATGCTAATTCCAGTTAGAAGTTAAGCGACGAAGTATGAATTAGTCCCTCCTAAGAGCTTCTTTCGGTTAAAACTTAGACCTGCTCACTCTTCAGACAACATGAGGGGTTTGATGCGATGTGTTAGAAGTTGTGTATACCCTGAAGTTGATAATGGAAGGATATCAATTTATTACAATCATTTGATAAGATAGAAGGATGTGGTGCTCACAGGAAAATTGGACTAGTAGTCAGATGGAGTGCCGTCCCTTTAAGGATCCTTCTTTTGACCAGTTTATGGTTGAGCGAGAAACTGCAACGCAGGCGATTCCAATTACTAAAGACAATAGTGCCCAAACCGTTCAGTTATGAGCTTAACCTTACGATTTGTTATCTACTTCCCCATCAGCTCTGAGGAACATCTGACCACAATAATTTGTAAGCTCGTACAAGGTTAGGGCTAGTTTTTGAATAAAACATTTAAGCTTGTTCTTGCTTCGTATTTTTGTGTGATGGGTATGAAAACCTTACTTGTTCATATGACACTCGGATTTATCAGAAAGGTGCACCGGAACAACCAAATGCAGTATCAGCCTATTTCCAAGGAAGCTACTGAGTCAAGAGAAATCTTGAGCAGTAAGGAAATGGGCGACTTTCTTTCCAAGGCCAAATATAGGTAAGAGCTAATTTTATTCTTAACTAGCGAGCTTTGTTTAAATAACAGCCAACGTTATACTGAACAACATATAGACTTGACCAATTCTGCTAATCCTATTCACATGTCAAAGGTGCATTTTAGACATGTCGTCACTAGGACTAGGATGCTCTTCTAACCTTTGAGAGATGTGTGCATGAACTAGGTATGTGGACGCCCTCCAACAGAACGAAGTTTTCGATCTGTTCGAGGATGAGTTTGCACAGTTTATCGACGATGAATATCAACATGGAGATCGAGCTGTCACTTCTGTTTCAGTAAGTTCTGGGCGATCCTTGCATTGAAGCTGCTTTTGTCTTCAACCAAAAATTTACTGTGGCAGAAAAGGAACGAGTCGTCATCATGTAGTATCTCTAGTGCTTTGGATATATGAGCGGAGCCTCAAGTTCTAGACCTTGGCTTGAATTTTCACAGCGACAGGTTTTTGACTGGGATGCTCATAGTGTGGTGTCAGAGTGATTGAGTTCATTTGAGTAACAATTATGAAGCAGCGGGTGGTAAGTTGGAATGCAGGAGTACCAATCCTTCATGGATCTGAACTATGGGAAGAATAAGATGGTGTCAGCTATTGATTGGATGCCGGGAAAACGAGGCATTGTTGCAGTTGCTATTACAGCATCACATTCGTTTGATGAAAGGATTCAAGTGGCGAACAGGCCAGCCAGTTCTTATGTCTTGCTGTGGACTTTTGCTGATCCTATCCATCCTTGGGTACATAGTTTGACTCAATATGTTAATTTTTTATTTGATTTGAATAATAATTTTTGGTATCGATTGACAACATGTCTTATGCATCTCACGCAATCACGACACTTTGGAACTAACAAAGTATGAAATTGTGCAGGCAGTGTTAGAGAGCTCGTCCGATGTCTTCAGTCTCCGCTTCAACCCTTTAAAGCCGACAATCATTGCTGGTGGTTGCTTCAATGGCCAGGTGCAAATCGTCTCCCATCTGCTAATTACGCGAAACTCAGTGGTTTATTAATATGATGATTTCAAGAAAAGCAATCTTGGATTGGACATGAGATTTGTGCTGGGAACTCCAGTAGACTACTTTAAAAGCTTTGGATGAAAACATCGTTGAATACATGTTCTGATGAACTGTTTTGGACATGTATTATGCAAATAATCACAAAACTAGCCTCTAAACTGCTGTACCACTGAAAAATGTGTTGTGAAGGTCATAGTTTGGGACATTGTAAAAGCTCAGGATTACCAAGATAGGAGAGATAGAAAGGAGCCCGAGGAGCCATCTAATTACCTGGCCAAGGAGAAGAAAGGGGAAAAGAAAGTAATAGAACCTCCAGTTGTTGTTTTTCTCCTGCTTAGCACAATGAGTACTTCGCATACGTCCATTGTATCTGACATACATTGGCTTCCCAAGGACTTCGAGGTACATATTCCTGTTGAGCTAGTTGAGTTCATCGCAATATAAACGCGTCTTCAGGAATACACATTTTAACAGTCAATGACACAAAATAGAACCCTCATACAGTAGTGATTGCTATGGCATTCTCGGTTTCAATAGTTTATTAGTTTAGGGTCATGATCTAGCTATGTGGAAACTTCTTTGATTCTAAAGCTACGAGTCATCTGGAATAGTTCTGCTACTTCTCTTGTATACACTAGCTGTCATAGATTTACCAACGTCTTTGAATCTATTTTGCTTAAATCTATCTAAAACGTGTTGTCTGTAATACTCTGCTTGCGTGCATTGTGCTTTGCTATCACAGATTAGTGTTACCGGAGTTGCGAATAATGGTGAAGCCAACCTCGTTGCCTCTGTTTCTGCGGATGGAACGGTACACTTCATAAGCGAAGCTGTGGAACATTACCTACGCTTTTGCTGTGGTTAGGTTTTTTGTAATCTCTACTTTTCTTTAAGAACGATACTATTGAATCATATACACGGCTGGTTACAGATTATTTTCTGGGACATCACAAAGATAAACGAACCACAATTGGACCCAGCTTGGTCCGACGAGAGAAAGTGGGCAGCCTATGAGGAACAGAAGTACAATTGGATGCCCCTGCATAAATTAGAGCTGAATTCTGAGAGTAGGCGACTGGGACCTCTAAAATTGTCCCGTGGGTTCGGAGGCACAACCTATTTTTTCAGTACAGAGGTCAGACGAATTTTTTTTGATATTTCACGAAACAATGGTTGAGTATGTGTTCTAACTCATCGTTTTTCAATTTAGATCTTCTTGATTTTTATGACTTCACGAATCCTCCCCCTCCTATCCCCACCCCGCTGTTATGTTGTTCAACGTAGGAATCATTGTTTTGTTTGTATGATGCAGTTTGGAGAGGTGGCGGAGGTGAATTTGAGCATTGCTGCTGGCAGCCCTAATGTTCCGAAAGTTACAGGGGTCCATCAGGGACCTGTGCGAGCACTTCTTCGGTCACCTTTCTTTGACGATGTGCTTTTATCTGTAGGCATTTGGACATTTGCCTTGTGGAGGGGTGGCATTGAGGTGCACCTTGTTCCATTCAACAACCTATCTCTCAACTTTGTTTGCCTGAAGTGTATATCTTTTGCAAAGCTACAAGTCGTTTGGAGGCAGTAAATCACATGCCCCCTTTTTACTGTTGCCACCTACTGGCATCATTTAAAGGATCTTTTTCGTATGGCGATCCTCTCACTTAGTTAACTGTTTCCCATGCTCAAAGTCGTTGTCACAAAAAGAGGAAATTCTGAAGCCCTTCGTATTTGCATCGAGAAATTAGGGCTCGAGTTTCGTGTTTCTTGTCCAAACACCTCGTTCATTCTTCACGTAGTTCATTCTGGCGTTTCTAGGGACACTGATGCAAGCAATCTCTGATTATGTTGTCGGTTGCAGAAACCTATCTATGTTTCGAGGTCCTCAGATAGCTATCTCACAACTGGTTGTTGGAGCCCCTCCCGGCCTTCGGTTATATACATAGGATTAATAGATGGAACTGTTGAAATTTGGGACTTGCTTGAGTTTACTCATCAACCATCCATGGTAATACATGCCAGCGCATGTCAAGTGACAGCTTTGGAGTTTTGGAAATTGAAGAGTAAGCTTATTCTGTCCGCTAGCTTATATTAATCTTATGAGCACAGACAATTGTCTTTATCAGTGGAGTTGATGTTTGTACTGCGGTCCTCATGTTCACCCATTGACGATTTTGCAAGAGCCATGGGTTTAATGCATAGACGATTGTTTAAATTGCTTGTAATGTTTCCATGTATGGATCTAGAACCAATTCATGAACTCAATGATGTTTTGTACACTTCTCACAAATGTGTGGTGTGATATGCCAGCACCCCAGTTTCTTGCGGTTGGAGATGTACAGGGTATCGTGCATATCATGGAGATTCCTCAAAGCCTTCGCCGTGCTACTTACAAAGAGGTTCTTACGCTAGAATGGTTTTCCTAAGGCTTAACAGCAATTTGGAATTTGTATCGAAATAGTTTTGCCCTCTTGGTTGTAAAATAGAGAAGGGATTAAACGTTGAAACTGAAGATTTGATGTTGCTCATGTTGTAGAAGCCTGCTTTGAAGAATTTCATGATCAGGCAACAAGCCTGGGTGGTTGATGTCGAAGCTAGGGCAGAAGGTCGTGGTGCTGAGATTGCAAAACGACAGGCTATACGAGCAGCAGAGGAGGTGATCCAGAATGTTCTTTCATGTCAAACTAGATGGATGATTAGGATCGAAGACAGGCTATTCTCCAAGTTTGCGCGATCATCTGATCTTCTTGCAAACAAGCAAATTTATGAAAATCTCCTCGGAAACATATGTGGCGATGTCTATGTTTAATAGAGTCGATTAACCCAGTTTTTAACGGGTTAGCTGATGTAGGTAAGTTACTAGGACAGCATTGGAAGTAAACCATTCGCCTGAATTTAATCAAGTGCAATTAGAGCTAGTTATTATGCTTGATTATGATATGTATGGTGTACAATGCGGGCAGCAAAGACAGGAGGAATTTTTCAAGACTTGCACCTGGGACGAGCAAGCGGAGGAAGAGTATCTGAAGTTCGAGGAGGAATGTAGACAGCGATTGAAGGGTAGAAAATTCAAGCCAGCTCCGTCAAGTCCACCAGACTCCCCATAATCCTACTCCTCAAAGGTACATTATACTCTGTTACTCATCATCCGATTCGCATTACATTATTCAGCAGTTAGCTCTCTCAACTTTTTGACTGTTTCTCAACCAAGTATGAACGCGCACCAAAGCCCCATGTCACATGCACGCTCTTTGCCTTCGCAATTTTCCATAAATCATTCAACATGTCGATTGTAAACGAACTCACCAACTAGCTTTAGTCTTCGTTAGGATACGCCCTTCTTCACAACAGCGCCCTTTAACTTGCTAAATGGTATTGTGTGGCAAGAATCCATCTGATGAATATGCCTAGTAGAGCATGCTAGATGCTAGCTAAGTTGACCCAAATCTGAAAATCCAGCTGAGAATATCCTGTTGAAACTGATGATGCAGGCCATTATAATACAATGCACCTTAAACAAGTCAAAGCACACAACAGATGAACCTTTGTCCATGTGGCTCGCTTCTATACTTGTAGGTTCATAAACATTATCGACGATCTCGGAAATATCTTTGTTGGGTTTACTTGCTTTGAAAAGAATCAAGCAGCAATTGATTAGACCTGATCAAATGCAAATATTACCAGGCGCTCTGTTGATGCTGAAAATAGAACTCTTGAATATGATTGTTTACAAAAAGTGATGCGCTCCATGACAAGTTCAATAGTGTCGTTCCTAACCAAGTCAAATTTTCCTCTTCATGCATACACCTAAGCTTTTTCTCCAGGCAAATGCTAGTAGACACAGGTGAAAAAATAGGTTACAAAATGAATCAATATTAACATTAAATTTTTTTTAGCTCTGATTCGTTTGCACTATGCAACAGTGCGGCTAGGACCAGCTCTTCTGCAGTTGGCTACTCATTCCGGCAATGCATTGGAGATGTGGACATTGATATCCACAGCAGCATCACAAACTAACTGTTAAAATATGTTCGAGCTGACTTTGCAATACCATTTCCATGGTTAGCGAATGTAAGTATAAAAATGTGCCGAACTGGTAGAAGAGCATCCGTTGCAAACACATTATCTACTAATAAGAGCTTTTTTCGAAGCAAGTCAGTTGGGTTAATCGACTCTTTCAAAGAAGAATTGGGCACATGATCTCTTACAAATGCGCCACTAACAACTCCAATACTAGGACAGCTGTTGGCCACGCGTGTGCAGCTGTTCAAGGGATTGCATCAAGTCGTAACTCAACAATGAATCTGGACAAGAGACCGGGTTCTATACTGTGATCGGTCACGTCAGTCCATATTTTGGTGCGCATGTCCAACATCAGCATCAGCTTGTCGTTCACCTGATCTGCAACAAAGCCTTCAGCGTTCCCAAAGTCTAGTTTATGCTCCTCTGAATCCACCTCAAAAGGTTCATTATAAAAGAGTTCTCTCTTTTTCCCAAGCAGGAGAATGACATCCCTCCAGAGAAACACACAGAAGATATATTCCTCCAACTCGTCTGCCTTGGGAATGCGACAAAATTCCTCCCATTTCATCCCCACTTTCTGACTCCAAACCCTGTCTCCTTGGTCGTTGCTGGCATACGATTTCAGCAGAAAGACACGGCCTTCTTCCGCTTGTAAGAAAAAAGATATTTCCAGTTGCGCAACACTGTCCTGAAAATCAGGCGGAAACAGGATCCCGCTTGACGTCCCTGGCTGTATGTCGCATGTGTGAATAATGCCATGATTCACATCGATCAAAAAGTAGCGTCCCACTACATCGGCTTGGCTGCCATAACTGATTTTCTCCCAACTGTTTATCTCCGAACTATAAATATAGAAAACCTCCTGCTCATTAAAACCTGCAGTATTACATGTCGTTTTTGGGCAAATCCGATTAGCTGACATTCCAAAAGTTGTCAAGGAGTCAGAATCACCGCCAGATTGGCTGGCTGAACAAATCATAAATCAGGTAGTGGTGGGAGGGAGAGTACGGACCTAAAAATTTGATGGTGTAATGCCTGGACTGCGTATCCACTTTCATATGAAATATTATGGGACACATCCGCACTCCAACAACTGGTGGGAGCACCCTCCACGCACTAGTGAGAGGATTACACATAACGAATTGAAGACATTGTTCAAGTTTGGTATATTTTACACAGCAAAGCAAGCCTCCATCCGCTGCCATTACAGAATGGAAGGGCAAGTAGTGCAAAGGAATGGCGTGCCATCTCCAAACTTTAGCATCATAAGCCCAAGCTCTTTTAAAATCCACAACTGCGAAATCTGTAGGTTGTCCGTCGCTGAATGCATGCTGAAAGGCAGGCGAGCTCAAGTGCGAATGCCACTGCTTAGACAGAAGCCGAAGCCGAACCAGAGATTGTAGAGGCAAGCGAGCAAATATCAACTCCAACACATTCAGCGGCAAGTTGCTCCAGATGTTTGGATCCATCCTAGCGTATCCGCAGTTTGCAAAGCGGTGAAAGAAAACGCAAATTCAGCCAAATCCACAAAATGAAAATCACAGTAATGTCTAGTCTCAAATTGAGACCGAAAAAAGAAATGGGTGAGTGGGGCAAATGGGTGAGTGGGGCGGGGCCAAGCGCAACTAAACTGCAAAACCCTAATAGGGGGAGAAAGCCAGCCCATTGTGCATCTGGATGCAACACAGCATCAGGATTCCAGCACAGGAATTCTGAATGGTGGGAATGGCACCGACACAACCAGCGTCCACGCGTCCTATCCTCAGCTTCTGCTGACTTGGACACTCTCACTAAAGATCGCGGGCTGCTTGTCGCCCAACGGGCTGGGAAACAGGGGAAGTGACGTTACAACATGCCGTGTCACCACACTCCACTCTCGCCGCCGCCGCCGCCATCGTCTGCTGGTGTCTGCCATCAGCCGCATTGGCGCGGCAGAAGGCCTACGACCACGGCACCGACGGAGACGATTGTCCACGTCAGCCGCTCATCCGCTCAGCCGCTCATCCTGGAGGATTGATGACCTGCCCTGCCAAATCCTAAAACTAATAAATTTCATCTCTTTGTTTAAATAACCGTTGTATCTATTTAAAGTAATTAAATGGAAAGTTATTTTCTTTACTCCGAGGGTAAACTATGTGAGGTCGTGTTTATTTGCATGGAAATAAGTAATGTGGACAAAGATGTATACTGTTTTTAAAAATCTGTTTGAATCTTTATTTTCTAGGATTGATTAGAATTTTCAAAAGTTTCTCAAGTAACGTATTGTAAATGTGCAAGTGTATTCGTACATATGCTGATGACACAATGGATACATTAAATAGCTTCTGTTCTGTGAGCGAGGCTGGTCGATTGAAGAAAGTTCGTTGAGATGCAGACAACAATTGGCTACATCAAGTCTAGTTCGTTGCATTTGAGGGTTGTTGGGTATCGAGGGAGATGGCACCCTTGCGAGTGCTCCACCGATTGAGAGGTTTATGGTTGGAAGCAGTCAAGCTTGGCAAAGCTGCAGCACTGCAGCTGGCACCCAAATTCGTTCACGGCAAGGTCTTCGATCCCGAGGGAATGAATGTGCAATTCGGAGTTGCTGCGCCTTTGTCCCATCCTGAAGTGAGCGACCCATTCCAACTCCCTCTCGTTTGGGGAATCTAACCCAGAATTTGTTTTCATACGGCGCACAGAATGTGCTTCTGAGGATTTGCACATCTGGTTGGAGTTTTGATGCTGACTACTAGGTGAGAACAACATGATGCGTTGATCGCCGAGGAAAGAGACGGATTCCAGTAGTGGTGCAAGTTTGGGGCTTGCATCCTACCGAATGTTGAAGCTCACACGTGCGGCTTGCGGGTTTAGGGGATGTAATTGGGCCCCCCGCTCTTGGTCAGCACCAAGGTCGACAATTCTGCGAGAGTCACTCTTTCAGTCTTTCTCAACCCTTGTTCTTCTTTAGATCGGTCAGGTCTTCGTGGGTGAGACACTTGCTCCTGAGCGCGTGCCGAAATTCCTAAGTTTCCTCTGTTAGTTTCTATGCCAACTTTACCTCACGCGTGATTGCATCCGGGGTTTGTCTCACCTCGTTTTATTTCTGTGATTACTCGCCGGGATCAGCGAGTAACTGGATGCGTTGGCAAGTCTTTCAGTAGCACGCATTTTCATCCATTTTAACAATGATTTGCTGATAAGCAGTCTTTTTGGACACATTTGTAACCTTTAGTGTGTGTTTACTATAGACAACAAAATGACAAATACAAGGGGCATTTATATGCTGCAGCATCTTTGGACCCTGATCACTCATCCTCAACAACAGGTGACCGTTCTACGAGTCTTCGTCTCAAGACATTAATTCTGGTCTGCAAATTGATGCTGAGTGGGTGAGAAGACAAGTTTGTCTAGTTTTAAATAGTGATTTTTGAGTAGAGGAAATTTCAAATGCTAAGTTGAAACGGGTATATGATGTTTAGTAAGCACTTGTAATTCTGCACTTCTTTGAAGATCCCTGTGAGAGGGATATTACCATTCCAAATTCTACCTGATATGTACCAGGCAACTCATACGCAATAAATCTAATCACAGAAGAAAATGAATCTGGATAAGACAGAAGTGTGGATCAGCAAGTTCTGGACCTCTGATATACTTTATGTCATACATCTCCAGGTTACATGATTTGTGTACTTCCAACCAGCCGGTGTCACAGAGCTTCCAGGACATGTACATACGTCTACCTTTAGATTAAAGAAAACTGCTTCCAGATTTCTTCACGCGAGCTGCCACTTCTTGGAATCAAATAGGGTTCAGACAGGTGAAAGTTGTAAAAATGGAACAAGTGATTGCCCGGAAAAAAAAAGAGGAAAAAAACTGAACAGCTACTCTGTACGTTGGGCTGCTAAAGTTTACAGCAGAGCCATCCTTCGATCAATAATTGGCTCACCAATTTCCTTGCTGTGCAAGTCTTTTCAACTTAGCCATTCTCATGAAATAGTTGGCCACCTCTGCTAACATGATCCCACTGTTCGTACATGCCAGCCTGAGGCAAAGGGGCAGAGCTTCTGTCTCCTCGATCACTATCAGATGGTAGTAGAGAGGCTTTTCTGTCACTAGTAAGGAAAGCCCCTGTATCTAGTTCGCCTGAAACCTCTGGATGTTGACGTGTACTCCCAGATGTGCAACGATCTGACGTAGCCTGTGCTCCTGTACCTTGCACCTGTGCATTCACAGGAGTACTTGTATTGTTTGCTGGCAGAAAAGCTTGGTTACCGAAGACCGCCTGGGGAGGTGGTTGTGGAAATGCTTGTTGATTCAGAGGGTCTTGAGTATAAGATCCTCCACTCTGACGAGGAGAAAAAGTCGCACCTGACTGAAAGTCGGACTGAGTGGAGTGGAAAGCTCCACTCACACCGCCCTGGGTTTGGCCTGGTTGAGGAACCCCTGGGCCTTGCTGAGTTGCTAGTTGTCCAGTCTGAGGTTGGCCCACTCCATCCTCTATTCGAGTCCGTTTAGGTGGACCCTGAACTGGCGAGGCTTCGGGCAAAGGCGGGTTCATGAAAGTGCCATACGCATACTGAGTCTCTGAAAGGTGCTGCGAGAGGAGGATAGCCGCCTGAGGGAGTCCCAAGCCGCTGCTAGACACGGGCGCAGTAGCAGCGCTGTTGGAAGTACGGGTCTCACTTATTGGAACAGGCGCTAAGGGAAGTTTTGGCTTGGCATCAACAACCGACACCACCTGTCTTTGATTCGCCTCTTCTGCTGCGGGCGCCCCAGTTTCAGTAGTACCCTGAAGATTAGAAATAGAACCAATTCTTTGCTGCTCTTCGATAATTTTTTGGAGGTACTTCCCTTGTGCCTCAATCCGTAGCTGTAGATGCCGTTGCACCTATTAACGAGGAAGCATCTTCAGTGAAATTGGCAATCCACAGATGACAAAGACCATTCTACATCTATCAGACTTCAACTGATCACGCGAAAATAGACATAACAGTGCAACTTCAGGTAAGTAACATGCACCCTCCAGGAAGTCAAACACAAACCTCAAGCTGCTCATGCAATCGCTTCTGTACTTCCATTTGCATGCGTAAAGCCTCAGTAATCTGAATCCCCCTGTGTTAGCAGAAAGGTTTATTAATAGACTACCTAGATGTAAACTGGTACTGGTATGCTTGTGCAACATCACTGATCACTGCTCCACAAATTCACAGACAAGATAGAAAGAGAACAACGTTAGGACAGCAGCTTACGAAGTTGCATCCAAAGTAGGAAGGACATCTGCCGGATTTTTCTTCTCTGACTTTCCTCCTGTTAACATCCACAACAAGCTCATCATTAACTAACATAACAGTAGTTCTTAGTTCTCCCGGCCATAGCTACATCATAATGCAATATCGGCCTACAGAACCATGAATTGCCCTATCACCAGTGAGTGCTTGCTTCCCTCGATGCTGATACTTCATCCATTTAAAATACGCCTTACGAACAAATAAGAATGACGCAAATGATAAACGAAAGTGATTATTGCATCCTGTAAGGACCTCTAAACATAGGCAACTCACCATCTGACGAAGACTCAGGAATATACTTGGCAAGACGATACTTCTGCGGACACGGAAGGCATCAAATTAGAAAACCTCACGCCTCTAGGAATTAGCAAATATAACGCAGTCGCCAGCATAAATACAGGAACTCATCGATGCTTTTCTACATATAATAGAAACCTACCGTGCCAACAAGAATCGCACACTTTTACATCAACTCTATTTCTTCCAGCCCCGCAGGTGCAGCCTCAAATGTAAACTATTCCTCACATGTGACAGTGAAACACATTTGCATGAACTTGCTTATCATTAGGGGAAGAGGAGTAACCTGTAAGTGACTCTTCACATGATAAATAGTTAGCCCTTGCACGCCCATAACCCTCAAGACACCTTTCGGAGTTGCCCCTGTCATATGATACGTGTCATGAGATGGTCAGAAGTCCCGACATCGTCCAAAGGTTCGCAGACAGATCAAAGAGTGGGCCTCCCCCAGAAAACGATAGCATTCACTCGTGGCAGCTGACATATCTGCTACATGAATGATTGCGACATGGCTGGTACGGTTTGAATGCAGAAACTACTATTTCAACGGTGATAGCTTCGACAACAAATGAGGCGTAACTAACACAAGGGGGAGGATGAAGTAGACATAATCTGGTTGTCCTCCTGATAACAGTGAAGAGAATAGGATTTCAGAGTAGCATGCGGCAAGGATGCGATCTGAAGTCAAATGAAGATAGAATATTCTAATATGTCTCCGACATTGCCGATTTGCTTCTTTGATTACTCACCTTTCCTCTAGACCAAATCAAGAAATAGCTGAACAGGAAGAGAGCTTACGATCAGGGCCGCCCAACTGAGTGACGGCATCCACAAAACGGTCGTGCAGCTCAGGCGTCCATCGTAATCGCTGCTTTGCTGCTGAGCCACCACCTCCAGAGCCCCCACCCGGACTGCCGGCCGAATTGGTAGAGGCTCCAGGTGCACTTGACCCTCGGGGCTCCGGTGCCTGACTTGCAGACCTCTGGGGCATTAAGCTGGTTGTAGAAAACTTCTTGTTTTGATACATCGTCTGCATTAAAAAATCAACACCATTCTACTAAAATGAGATGCATATGCTCAAGCTCGTTATGATGTGAAACAGTTGCACTTTTGAACAACAATTCAATGGGAATCCAACCATAGGAGGCAGGTCCAATCATCACCATAATGGTGCCACTGCGAACTAACAAAGTCTGATCAAACATTCAACTAACAAAAAAGTCAAATGTAGCTCTAGCAGGGAACCAACATTCGCACTGCACTCCGCGACATTGAATTTAGAGATTAATCATTCACAAGAAAACTTTAAATTTAGGTGCTAAAATTACGCCTATACAGAGCGAGTTGACATCAGGCAGAGGGACGCTATCAGACAATAAACATTCTGGTACAATTCAATGATGAAATAAAAACAAACGGCACTGTTCCGAGAAAATGAAGATATTTCAGTAAGCAAAAGAAAATCAAGACGACCCCTGGTAGGGTTCCAGTACTAACCTCTAAAAGATTAAGCTCACGTCACACGAGCCCGTAGCATGAGCAACGGCAGATTGCGTAATACGAAACCTTGCCGTAATCGATAAGGGCAGGGAAAATAATAACTTGTCTCTCTTCCAATAAAGGAATTCAAAATAGAAATAAAATAAAAACTTTAATAATAAAAACTGTCGTTGTAAATAAACCCAGCCTCGCTTTGGAGAAAACAATCCCTTGTTGAGAAATCAAAGACCCACTCACGCCACAATCACATCCTTCATACATCATCCATGGCTTGAAACGCGCCTTGCCAAGCCAACAAAGCCTTACACTTTTTCCTTATGACCATCGAGGTCTCCACCTCTCCGAACTCAAATGCCCTGTTTTCTCAAATCCAAGCACAGACGACCTTCCATCCCCCGAACAACAACCCGCAATGCAAATCTTTCGACATTCACAAGCCTCCGAACTCGCGCATTCCCGACCATTCAACAAAACTCTTGCGCCAGATATCCAATCCCCGCCATTGCTTCACTCCCCCACCTCCCCTCAAATCCCAAAGATCTGTAGGTGCACTCTACCACTCAATCCAACTAAATCCCTGTCCCAAACTCCGAATTCTAGCTGCAAAACCCTAGAAGGGTAACAAAGAGAAGAGGGAAAGAACGAAGTAGCAGTTAATGATGATGTTATAACAGCAATCTCTCTGGCCTCGTTCAAGGCCTTACTAACGACGTCGTAATGACGATGATTGTACAAACAAAGCACCAGAGCAGCACTGCACACGCCTATAATCGGTTACACCCGTTTCTTTATGAAGATGAGACTATGGGCACCAAGCAGCGAGAAGAAAAGGAAGAGAAGAGGAGAGACGGGTGATCTTCAAGGACACTCCGCCCTTGCAATGACCGCCTGTTGACTGACTACTTCCCCACCAGCATACTATTCACTTCGCAACTTCTCTCTTCCTTCTCACTGCCATCGTCGGAGCCTAGTCCAGCCCCACAACCCCCACCTCATCAGCTTCACCCTTGCCCCACCTAGGCCCTGACCAGCTATAGCTCCGGCCCTAACCTCCCACGGCAGGTCTAGACTCTGAACAATGCACAAGCGTGAAGA